>BMAU01000927.1:0-55000 GCA_019973935.1 Trichonephila clavipes
CAGCAGCAAAATTTATAAAAATAAATCCCAGAAGGCCTTCACACCTTTTTCAGGGCTCAGGCACAACTATCAATGTCTAAAAATACAAAGACGTAATGATTAAGATTACACGTAAACACTCGCTCGATAGTGGCAACTAATTGCTGGTCGACTCTTCAACGGTCAAAACAGTATTAACTTTGGCGAGCCACTCCTACTTATAGGCTGCACGGATCTTTTTCGAGGAACATACGCTTACATCATAGATCATGATATTAATTTATTTTTCTTGTAATTCCCATAAGCCAACTCGCCGAGTCACCAACATGTGGTCGCCAGAAATGATACCAACTAGGCTCTATCGCCAAGTTTCCATTGTTTCACCGTTATAATGTAAAGACCGGCGTTTTTGTGAATATCAATATTTTAACATAAAATAACTGCAACAGAGAAGAGAGTAATATTAACATATTAAACATCCAGATATAAAATATTTACACTATTTTAAACATTCATAACAACAAAATTGGTACAATATATAATTAATGTTTTCATTTTTTTTTATTTCTCAAAACTTTCTAATAAATTAAGGGATTAAAAACATGAAGTACATAAAAGGAGTCTATGTAGGTTATTTTTATGACAATTTCATATTTATATAATCATAATTCTTTTAACTATTTATACATAAAAATTATCAAATGTTGTTCAAATAAAGTATTGGAGTCCAAAAATTAATTTCGTTGATTTTAAAATAAATTCTCTGTATGCAAATGTTTGCAATTTTTAATAATTTAGATACTTAAGGTATCCGACTGGGTTCAGAGAAAAGTTTTCAAAAATTGATTTTCTGAATAATGTTAATGTTTTAAAGAACATAAATAGGCTTAAAAAGTAATAACTATTAAATAATTAACATGTATCACCCTTTTTTTTTGGCAAAAGAAATTAGCAAATTTTTTTAAGTTAAGAAAAACGTGATAAATAAAAATATTGCACATTATGCAATTTTAACGTCATTGATAAACTTCTTGATCCCTCTGAAGTGTCACAAACCGCAGGATAAAAAATATTTTAAGAAATAAATATTTTATTAGAGAGAGAGCATTTTTAAATTTGATAGTCATGATTTTTCGTCAAAATTACTGCATGTTCTAAGCTTAAAATGGCTGTAAAATGTGATTAAATGTAGCTGTCTTAAAACCTGCGGTTTGATACACTCTGAAGGGCTCATAGCATATATGTTATAAATTTCATTGCATTTGATTGGATTATTTAGAAGAGATCCCGTTTTTCGTGCACAAATTATCATGAAAAGTTCATTCTTCAAAAAACGAATTAAAAAAAGTATTTTTATTAGTTAGATAAAATAAATGCTATTAAAAGAACTTAAAAACTCTCTAGTTTTATGTATTAGTCCTTCTTCCTCAATAATTAATTTATTTTTTCCCTTATGACCCAAACAACACCAAACATCAAACTCCTAAAAACCACTTTTTTAACCTAGTCGGATACCTTAACATGTTTTGATGCATTGTAAAATTTAAAAAGAAATTAATTAATCTGAAATTATTGCATTGAAGTACTTAGTTAAAAAATGATCCAATTTACTGAACTTATTTGCAGAAGTAGAATAAAATGACCACATATTTTTTTTTATCAAATTTATCCTAAAAATATATATAAATAAATACAGCTTTGTCACATTTTTTGTCGTAAAGTTTTAAAAAGTTTATAAAACGTATGAGTTAAATTAATTTCAAATAGGGAGCATTCAATTATAATTTTAAAAATATTCTTAATAATTTTAAAATTTAATGCCAATAAGACGTAGGTTTTTTTCACAAGACAAATGGTCAGGAGTTAATTATAACCCTAAAGGACTTCCGTTTTCATTCAATTTTTTTAAAAAAAATGTAGAGGTGAAGACAATGTCAATTACAGCAAACAAATAAAACAATTTAATGGAAGTAAAGAAATTAAACTATTAATAATTGCTAAATAAACTAACACTTACATTGAAGAGGAAATAAATTAGTTATCAATTGAACTTTTCGAATTATATTTTAAAAGTTCCTGTTTTATTTTTCTTTTATTGTATGGAAAATCAATAATACTTTTGTCATTCCCTGCGTTTCATTCTCCGAAAATGTGCTATGATTTTAGAATCATTTTCTATTTTTGTATTGATTTCAGGTTTTCCTTTCGAGCTGATTGAAATACAATAATACCCCAAACTTAAGCGATAGGTGAGATTGTGTGATAACAACGAAAATCGGGGTATAATTGGTCATACAAGCACATATAAATTATTTTTATTTCTACATAATAATTTAGAAAAAATGTTTAATAAAGTCTTAGATAACACAAATACAAAACCGCAAACCGAAGTTATTTTGGTGCAGAAAGATATTTGGCCTTAAGGCTGCTTTCGCCATGTATACGACGGTGTGGATTTACCGCGGGACACATTTTCGAACAGAATAAATGCCTCAATTTTTATAAAAATTTGTGACATTGTAACTCATACATTCGTTCATAATATAGTGCTTCTAAAATTTCAAAATATTTCATAAATAATCAATTTTTCCTTTTAACATGTAAAAGGATAGCTCATTTAGCATTACAGTATAGGGGGAAAAATGAGAAACACATTTTATAAAAGAAAAAATGAGTCAACTCGGATAAAAATGAATAGTATTGTAAAATAAGGAATTTTCTACAGGATAGTGAAGCCAGAATATAATATTAATGAGTACTTATGTTTCTGAAAAAAATAATCTAAATTTGGCTCCTATTCTTTAACATTAGCCGAAGACTGCCAGCCTTAAGGAATTAACGTTTTCTACAGTATCGAGAATTTTATCTTAAGCTTCTATAACTGTTTTCACTGTCGATACTGTTGGAATATATATATTAACTTCTTTTCTAGATCAAAAGTTTTTATTTTTGTGTCGCAGTCCTTTAATAATGTTAAGTTCATATTCCTAAGACAGTTTTTATTTTTTGTTTGGTGCAGAAGAATTGGTTCTACTTCGGTTGGATGGCAAGCCGTATTTCAAATCTGATTCGATACAATACAGTGTGTTTTTTCCAGGTAGAGAACTTTCCAAGATGGCGACCGATTTAACAGCTGTCAAGGGATTTATTCTCAGTTTGGTTTGGCAATTCATTAGACTCACGCCTCAACAACACTTTCAAATTGAGCAATTTTATTGCGAAAATAATGGTGGATTTTCGCAAGCGAATTTTGTTTAGCGATCAAGCGCACTTCTGGTTGAATGGCTACGTCAACAAACAAAACGGCCGCATTTGGAGTGAAGCTAATCCACAAGTGTGTGTCGAAACACCGTTACATCCAGAAAAACTGACTGTTTGGTGCGCTTTATGGGCTGGTGGAATCCTTCTTCAAAAACGATGAAGGCCACAACGTTACAGTCAATGGTGATCGGTATAGAGCCATGATTACTAACTTTTTCATTCCTGAATTGAACAATCATGATGTCCAGGAGCTGTGGTTCCAACAAGACGGCGCAACATGTCACACAGCTCGTGCCACAATCGATTTATTGAAAGACACGTTGGGTGACCGCCTAATTTCACGTTTTGGACCTGTGAATGGGCCTCCAAGATCTTGTGATTTAACACCGCTAGACTATTTTCTGGGGGGCTATGTAAAGTCATTGGTCTATGCGGATAACCCACAAACGCTTGACCATTTGGAAGATAACATTCTCCGTGTTATTGCCGATATACGGCCACAAATGTTGGAAAAAGTCATCGAAAATTGGACGTCCAGGTTGGACTACATCCGAGCCAGCCGTGGCAGTCGTATGCCAGAAATCATATTTAAAATGTATTGCCACAAGATTATCTTTCGAATAAAAAAAATCATGTCAATTGAATAATACATCGTTGTTTTATTGCAATTTAAAGTTCTATACCTCACCAAAAAAAACACCCTTTACATATAAGAAACACGATATAATAATTTTAATATGTAATAACACGCACATTCCGTTTATAAGGAATATATAACACAATATAAATTATCGCTAAGCAGCAATTCTACGCGATAAGTTCGATCATGTACATTAACTAAAAAGGAGGAGGGTCTGAGTAATCGATTTCTATATCGCTCAAACAAAAGACGGGTCCATGGGATTTGAAATTCGCGCAACTCCGGGTTCGTGAAAGTCGGTGTAGCGTAAGTCGAGGTATTATAGTAAAATATCTGGCTGAGATTCAGAAGGGATTTCAAAGTGTTGAAAGCTTATTTTTTTTCTCCAAGACACATAAAACTAAACTATTTTTGGAGGCTAATAAAAATTAAAACCGCCTCTAAAACATTTTATATATTTGTAATTAGTTTTAATATTAGAACTATATATATATAGTCTTCCCTTTCTTTAATATTCAGTGAAAGCATTATTTGTAAATAAGAAAAAGCTTTCACAATGTTTACGCAAAAAAGGACTTGAACAGTTTTATCAAATTAATTAATCAAGTTAACATAAAAGATTTTCTGACGTTCTGCACGTATAGATCTCATGCAACACACACACACACATCATACCTCTTACAATAGTTTTTAGAATATTCATAGAATAATTTGTAAGCGCTAATCAATTATTCATTATAAGGCCCTGGTACTAAAAGATCTATTTTTGTCAAACCTAAAAGAAATGATATATTAATCTTTACGTGACGAAAACAACATATTGAAACTCCATACGCGCACTTTAGATACTAAAAAAGTCGCTACTTTTGTCTAACAAAAATCTCTTCAAAAAGCCATCAATGACAAAGAATTAATGGAACTCATGAGTATATAAGTGTTTAACAAAACAAAAATTTTCATATACACTTGAAAGAAAAAGTCTGCGTACAAGAACATAGCAAATATGCAATAATGAAAAAAATCATATTTTAAGAATGATAGTAATTTCATAATGTATTTAATTTATTCCTTACACAAAATTGAGTAACTTTTCATAATAATTTATTATATATAACACACGTTGTGTTAAAAAAATAATAATCAAAATGAAAAATAACGCAAATGGCTACCAGAAAAAGTTTGCGTACAACTAAAAAAAGTCATTAAAAATACTTGACACTAGCTGTCAACTAAACTTTAATAGCTGGTTGGATAACCCTTACGTCTCAGAACCTCCGTCAATCGTTTGGGCATAGATTGGACGAGTTTGGATGTCTCCTCAGAAGAAATGGTATTCCATTCTGTGACGACCACTCTTTTCAACATTTCTTTTGATGTAATGTGGTGTTGGCGAGTTTTTCTCTCCAATAAATCCCATAAATGCTCAATTGGGTTTAAATACGGCGATTGTGGAGGAGAACGCAACTGATTTTTGATATTGTAGAGAAGCCAGAGCTTAACATTATGGGCAGTGTGTTTAGGAACATTATCCTGCTGAAACCAAAAATCATCTCCAAGGTCCAAATCCTGTGCGCTCTGCTTCAAGTTTTCTTTTAATATGTTAATGTACTCCATATGATTTAATGTTGAGTCTATAAAGGTTAGGCGACCCACGTGACTTCTACTGTAATGTTGCATGTCTACAGTGCAGAGAAAATAGTTGTTCCAATACACCACCTATTATTCAATTTTATTTAATATAACTATTTTATTGCTATTATAAAAAAATTTCAAATTTGAAAAAAAAATTAAGATCACAATTTTTTAATAGGTAAACTTTTTTATATGTATCATTAGCTGAACATTCCATTTTGAATTTTTTAATTTCATTCACTGTAATTGAAATCCGAGGTTTTCATGTATTTAACGCCCCGGGCGCGGCACTATATATTAATGTTTGTACGCAAACTTTTACTGGTAGCTATTTGTGCTATTTTTCATTTTGATTATTATGTTTTAATATAATAATAAGTATCATAAATTATTACGAAAAGTTACTCAATTGTGTAAGGAATAAAATAAATACATTATGAAATTACTATCATTCTTAAAATAAGATTTTTTTCATTCTTGTATATTTGTTATGTGCTTGTACGCAGACTTTTCTGGCAAGTGTACGTTTGAATTCCCTCCCTTATTTATAGAAAATCATATACTCTTATTAAAAGAATAAAAGCATTTTTATCCAAATAGTATTAATGAAATTTAAAACAACTTTATAAAACAATAAAGCTATGAAAGTCAGTACATAGAGAATGCAATTTAACCACACTTATTTTTCAAAAACTTCATGCCAAATGCATTTTAAACACAATTTAAGTAATGTTAAATTTTTAAGTCGTAATCGCCAATATATAGTTGTAATACTTACTTTTTACTATGTGACGGATCTTTACACGGCCTTCACACTAATCCTCTTGGGGAATCTTCGGGCTAGCATTCGTGTTAATTTACAGCCATCCCTCTCAAGAAGAAAGCCTGATATGGAGATCAGTTCGACTGTATAAAGTCAGGTTTTTGTAACTGTAAGATAGAAGGAGCGGAAAAACTGTTGCGGAGTTACGAAGGTGAGATTTAATTGATTTTCACAACTTAAGAACGGAGTCTGCCACTATAAATTAGTGGATTGAGAATTTATAGTTTAAGATAGATTAGATTAAGATGATTACTTGCGCTTGATAGATTAGGGTTTATTGCTTTCACTATGTCACTCTTAGGACAACCTCTTGTGGCTTAACTTGGGGTTGATCAGTGTGCTTGAATAATAATAAATAATAATTATTATTATGGAAGTTTCTGGTCATACTTTATTTCCTCGCACCTCCTTAGGTAGGCAGGACGGTGAGGGAGTGACATCAGGGGGAAATCGGGCACAACTATTTATTAAGTCATTTATCATAGATTTCATACTTGTTTATGGATAATGGCAAGGTAAATTTACAATTTCATACTATCGGATGAGTATATGAAAATTCTGAAAACTCGGATGAAAATTCTGTAAAAATTATTATACGTAGTGCAATATATCAATAAAAATGGAAAAATGGGAAAATTTATGCTGATGTGTAACATAAAAAACTACATAACTTATTCAATTACTCGTTAAGATTAAGTAATATTTTAATTATATTCATTTATCGGCTGAATTTTTCCCCTGCTCTTGCTGACTATATAAATCTACTAATTATCTATATAATTCAATGCGTTTGAGTAATATATATATATGTGTGTATATTATAAAAGCATATATTTTAATTTATAAAAAATAGTGGGAAAATAAGGTTATGAAAATTATTTTCTCCAGCCTACATAAAATTTTAGAACAACGTTATTGATGTATGTATATATTTGTTTTTCTTACAAACATTAGAAAGTTTTAAAAATTATTTGATTAATATATTTTAAATCAAGTACTCTATTTTTTTCTAAAGTTAACCCTGTTTTGTACAGTTTTCCTAATAATACATCCTTCGAGTGTGAAAAAATAGGCAGAATGATAAGTATAAATCCAATTGTTATTAATATTTCTAAAACTCCAATGTGTGTGTTTTTAACACAATTAATGTTATAAAACTTGCCCTCCACGTTTCGATTCAGTTGAAATTTCTAAAACAAAATGTTTTATAAGGATTGTATAATAAGGAAATAATGAATTCAATGAACAATAAAAATATGGGTTTGAGTAGTTTGCATACGTATTGTGAGGGGAACATATATACTTAAATGCTTTTTAATGGTCAACTAGTACATCCATTAATTTTAACAATGGTTAAAAGACTAACATAATATCTAAAATAACATTTCATTCTTCGTTTACTACACAAATCAGAAGACTGAAACCTCTGACACCTTTTACACAAATCAGCTTCTAAGAGAGTTCTTGTTTAGTATTCTGAAGCCAATCTTTGCTATTATTGAATTTTTATGAAACCATCCTTTCTTAAGAGGTTACACATTGCTTCGAGCTCCTTGTGAAACCCTCTAATTCCACTATGCCATCCACTTAATTTATTTTACTCTGTAGATGAAACACTTTAAGTAAACAATATATCAGACGATCACTGAACAATTTCCAGTGACATTACCGCACATAAAATTGGCGTGCATTTAAACAGTAGTTCTTAAAAATGACGTACAGTCTATACCTTCTCTTCATGACGAATTATATTTTCATGTCCTTTGTGGGTTATAAATATAGATAAATGTGCATTTTTTAAACATATAACTTAAAATATTTGTTAATTTATGTAAGACTTAGGCAAATTATTAGATTTGGTACATTATCTTAAAAATTCAAAAAATTTATCTTTAAAAGTTCCATCTTAGAAAAACCATATTACAACGTAGTCCTGAAGGTTTTCCAATAATTTTCAGATACAATGAGAATCGGTTAACATGAAACTCAGGGGATTGAAATATGTTTTCATCTTAAAAGAATTCCGTGTTAAAGGATATTACAAAAAAAACTATATCCAAAAACATTAAGTTTATTAGAGTATATTTTATTTACATAGATACATATACATGCATGTGTTTAATAAAAATCAATGAATCTAAAACTCTCCCTAGATTTTAATGAAATTTAATACAATATATATATATATATATATATATATATATATATATATATATATAAATATTCAAGTTTTTTGAAAAAACAAACACTTATTGAGTTTTGGGAAATTAATCTCTTTTTTTTGCATTGTCTATTTTAGCGTCAAATTGTCAACAAATTGGTCTACGTCATCCACTTTATTATTGGAATGTGCGCCTAAATAACTACGAATACTTCTCATGATGCTTCTCATTCCGGATGACGTGGAAACAGGAGCTGCATTATTCATTTCATTTTCGTCGTCGAAATCTGTATCAGTGATATTTTTTGAGCTTTGAACAAACTCCATTATATATATGTCTTTGTCTGTTATAATTGGAATTGTACACACACATTATCATCATCTACTGCAATGTATTTTTCCAATGATAAACCTGCGTGAATGGTGTTTGCAGTACTACTTTGTTCATTTTCAGAAGGGATATCTTTTGATGTTAAGCGATTTTCGTTCGTGTTAAGAGAAACACAGCATGAAAATAAATATTAGTTTGTCGAGACGATTGTATTATTTCGTGTTAGTCGATATTTCGTCTTGAGCGCTTTCGCGTTAAGCGTATTTCACTGTATTTTGAATTAAATGATATTCAATATTTAGGAAATAATAAATTATACCCCAATTTCTGAAGTCTGACGCTTATTAATTGTTTTCATGAACTATCTTAGCTTTGAAAAATGACATTTATAATTAGACATAACAATTTTGACATAATATTTATTTTTTTTCTTTTTCTGCATCTATCTCATAGCCTCATTTGCGTGAATTCGGTATTGCGAATAATCACAATTCAAACTAACATATTTAAACTCTCTTCATAACTGAAATTATTAATGTGATGATAGGACAAAGAGACTTGTACATCAAAAACGTGATGAAGACTATCGAATGCTATTCCAAATAAAGAATGAATATAAAACATAAAAAATATAAACAATAATAAAGGGTGTTTTTTTAGAGATATAGAACTTTAAATTGCAATAAAACAACGATGTATTATTCGATTGACATGAATTTTTTTTTATTCGAAAGATAATCTTGTGGCATTACATTTTAAATATGATTTCTGGCATAGGACTGCCACGGCTGCCTCGGATGTAGTCCAATCTGGACGTCCCATTTTTGATGACTTTCTCCAACATTTGTGGCCGTATATCAGCAATAACACGGCGAATGTTGTCTTCCTAATGGTCAAGCGTTTGTGGCTTATCCGCATAGACGAATGACTTTACATAGCCCCACAGAAAATAATCTAGCGGTGTTAAATCACAAGATCTTGGAGGCCAATTCACAGGTCCAAAACGTGAAATTAGGCGGTCACCAAACGTGTCTTTCAATAAATCGATTGTGGCACGAGCTGTGTGACATGTTGCGCCGTCTTGTTGGAACCACAGCTCCTGGACATCATGATTGTTCAATTCCGGAATGAAAAGGTTAGTAATCATGGCTCTATACCGATCACCCTTGACTGTAACGTTGTGGCCTTCATCGGTTTTGAAGAAGCATGGACCAATGATTCCACCAGCCCATAAAGCGCACCAAACAGTCAGTTTTCTGGATGTAACGGTGTTTCGACATACACTTGTGGATTAGCTTCACTCCAAATGCGGCAGTTTTGTTTGTTGACGTAGCCATTCATCCAGAAATGCGCTTCATCGCCAAACAATATTCGCTTATGAAAATCGGGAACAACGACAATCTCGTTTTGGGCCCATTCGACGAATCTACGCCTTGCTTGATGATCGTTTTGATGAATTGCCAAATCAAACTGAGAATAAATCACTTGACAGCTGTTAAATCGGTCACCATCTTGGAATGTAATGCCAACTTAAACTTCTATACCTGAAAAAAAACACTCTTTATAAAAGCTGTAATAACGTTTTTGTAAAAATTGTGGAACTTTCGAATTCTTGCAAGGCTGTATTTTTATGAATCCATGTAAGGTAGTTTGTAAATTTTTCTTCCTTAGATTGAATAATTCTTGATTCAAGCTTTAAATGGAGAATTCGTTCATACTATAACTTTTTACCAGAACTTTAAGCAAATTATTAAAAAAATAGTAAAATAGTTAATAAAAATAGTGTAAGTGATAAAATTAATAATGTTAAAAAACTATAAGTTATTGCTTAAATCATATGACTGTTCAATTGAGTTTAGTGTATATATAAATATACATATATAGATACATACATGTTTGTGTGAGTAATCATTAAAAGTCAAAAGTTCTTACATAATACAAATTTAAATATCTCTTCTTTAAACTTCTCCGACGGAAATTACTTTAAACAAATAAGCATATCATTTGATCAATTTGATATTTACAGCTCATTTAATATTTATAGTAATTTTATCGGGCAACAAAATATTTTAATAATTTTATCAAATTATTGTGCTTTACAAAACTCTGTACTGAAGAAAATAAAGGTAATCGACCGCACAATGGGATTTATTTCCCACGCTTCATTCAACGAACAGAAAATGGGGATTTCTGTAGGGAAAAATTGACTTGAGAGAGAATCTCCTTTCCAAACGTGATTCTTGAAATGGATTGCTGAGCAAATAAAAGTGCTTTACATTTTTTAAATGAAAATTTGAATGGATAAATTTATTCTGATCTTTATGTTGAGTAAATTTAATGCAAAATATTCTTTAAAGAAAGGTGAAATGGCAGTGAAATATAAAATATTTATTATGGGGAATCGAATTGAAAGGGTGGCACTCATCCTTTTGTGCCTCAGCTCCAGTTGCGACGCTTTACGGTTCAGAAAAATCAATAGCGATTCAGTAAGCTTGTAAACAACCTTTCACTCGTGATCTTTTGTATTCGTTCGATAGGATAAAAAAAGGAAGAAATCGGATAAATCTTTACGGAAAGTAACGCAATTATCTGCTTTTTGCGATAAGTTTTTCCCTTTTGTATATGTAGTGTGATATGGCATGAGGATTTCGAATCTGTTTTGTTAAGTCAACATCTGGAGAGTTTGCTACTTAACGATCTTGAGAAAAATATGTCTGTTCTTTTTTTTTCTTTTTTCTTTTAAATTCTGAAATAATACTCTGTAAATCATTCTTTTTACAAAAAGGATACAGATTAAAAATAATACAAGTAGGTGTATTTCACAAAGAAAAAAGAATTACTCTAATGTACAGAAGGTTGTTTTCCCTTTATGGAAGCAATTTCGTAATTCATTTTCTCGTTTGTATTTTAAGATAAAACTTTAGCAACTTCAGAATAATACTCTGCTAAGGTTTTCTTTGATTGGAATGCAGAATAAAAACATTTATTTTAAAAATGTCTTCTTAAATTGATATATGGCTCTAAGGTTACGTAACTGTGCTTTCAGAGGAAAAATATTAGTATGAACAAATTATAAAGCAGTGTAAAAATCTCGGTTATTGCATTTCAATAAAAGTTATTTATAATGTATTAAATTTGAAAAGGAAAAAATGCCTAGTTAAAAAAGTAAAAATAAAAACATGGTATCGAAACTTCATCCTAAGACGCAAACGCAAGCAACTATCACGAAAGTGAAGTCTGGTCCTAATTGAAAACCCACTGATTCCGAGATTCATTGCATCGAAACTAAGAATGTCTTCCGGAAATACAATTAAAATAACTCATAAAGATTTAAAGTCAAAAGAGACATTTAAACCAAAATTCCGTCTCCTTTTTTAAAACATATTCCCGAAAGAAAAGGAAATTATAGAAAATTATATAAAAATACATCAGCTGCTGAAAAAAGAAATTTCTGGAAACATTCAATGAGACATGGACATATTTAAGTGACTGTAAAAAAAAAGAAAATCAACTTTCTATTGCTCAACTGATGGGGATGATGGTATGAAATGATTACGTCAGTGTACAGTTAAGTTCATTTAAGGGATTAATGATAGAGTGACAGCATTTTTTAATAACCGCAAATTAAAAGTCAAAAAAAGTTTCAAGTAAAGCCAAAATTAATTCACTCTACTATCAGCAGAATATTTTAGAATCAATATTTGAAGGATAAATTCCAACCTTATATGGAAAGGACAGGTAAATTTGAGCTTCATATGGACAAAGCACCTAGTCACACATCTAAAGCAACTGCCGCTTATTTCGCAAAGAAAGAGTCAGAAACAGGAAAAAAGTATATTACAATTGATGAAATACATGTAAAAATTACCCTACGTTTATCCAATAGATTTTTGTGCTTTCGGTTTATTAAAACGAGTCTTAGGAAAACAGCATTTAAGAACACTGAACGGACTATGCAAAGAGGAATGGAGCAAACTTTTTGAGGCAGTACTACACGAAAAGTTTGTTTCCATGAAAAATTCGATCTAGAGTTATAGTCAAGAATCATGGCTATCAGATCGAAGCAAGCTGTCACAAAAAATACGGTATTCATTGGTAAAAACACAAGTAATACACAAAAGAATTAAATCAATTCCTACTTAGATCAATTAAGAAAAATTTTATTTTAGCTACTTTTTATTAAATAGTTACAATTAATATAAATATGTATATACATATGACAGAATCACAACATTAAGTGGTAATTAATTTTTATTAATTATCATTAAAGTATCGTATTGTCATCCAAAGCAATCGTGTATATAAAATTTCAGTTCAACTGAATGCTTTAAAACGTGAGAAAAAAACTTTTAAAATTTTGACCCAAGTCGCTAAAAATGAAACCGACGTGGCTGTATCTGCAATTCTTTAAATAATTAGTTTCAGTCAATTAATTTTAATTAATTATAATTAAATTATCGTATTTTTACCCCAAAAAATAGTGTATAGGAAATTTCAGCTCAAATGAGCACTTTAAAATGTGAGAAAAAGACCTTTTCAAGTTTTGACACAAATCGCCAAAAGGGTCACCAAAGATGATGCCAACGTGGATGTATTTGTAATTCTTTGAATAATTAGTTTTAATCAATTCATTTTTATTAATTATAAAAAAAATTACTGTATTGTCATCCAAAATAATCATGTATATAAAATTTCAGTTCAATTAAGCGCTTTAAAATGTATTTTACTAGCGATTGAACATTCCATGAAGATAAATAAATATATAGAGAGTGTGAGCTAATTGTAGGAATTAAATTAACTATCAAAATTTTTTCCATAAAGTGCGAAAGACCTTCTGTATACTCATATTCCATTTCAATAGCAGATGAAAAGTAAAATCAATAGTGTTAAATTAGTCCTTAAGTTTTGAATAGAAAATTACAGTACATTTTTTTGTTATACGTCTTTTTTTACTATTATCATCTATATATATTAATTAATTAAAATAAATATAATTTAGCTTTTGTTAGAATCTTAATCACTGTAAATAAATGGGAAAAAATGGGCAATAAAGTTATTTAGCCTCTGAATAAAAATCAGTAAAGGAAATTTTCTCTGTTTCTATATTAAAAGAAAATGGATAATAAGAATAAATTAAATTGGAGTTGGAAATTGGTGCTTGGAGTCTTCAAGGGTAGTCACAAAGGGCCAAGTTTAATTTTTTTTTCTCATAACTGTTGTTTCATTACTAATATGGTTTCCCTGGGAGACAAGGTTTTTGTTCTTTTTTTTTTTGCAGTTTAGCAGATTTCTTTAGCAATATCTGAGCGACGATGGAGCTGCCAACATCATGGATGAACATGGACAGAACCCCTCATAAGACGTGGACAGCTGATAGTGAACCAGGAGTCTACAAATTTTGTTCTTGACATAGACATTTGCCGACGCTAGGCCAATTCTGTATTTCGTTTGCTTACTGAATTTTTTTTTTATTATTATTCATTTTGGTTTTGTTAATCTGAGAGAGGGGAGGAGTGATGGGGGGCCGCCTTTCCATAAGGATTACAACAGTAATTTGTATATCGGCCCTGTTGTTGTTTACAAGCAGAGGAATTTCTGGGAGTGCCTCTCACCCCACCGAAAAGGGTGACGCATTTCCCACGCCTGGAAGAAGGCAATGTACCCATAAATACATCATGATATGGGATGTTTTTTGGGAATTTCCCGCGTTTTGGGGGAGTCATGGACCCCGGGAAGATATCCCTCCGCTGACTTCAGACCAATCAGAAAAGCTGATTGTGTTTCGAAAAAGAATCCTCTCCAGAATACAGAGGTAAACCGCCGCGAAATATAAGCGCTTGCACGACGAATTTAGTCACTCTCTGACACGAATTTTATCACCGAATTTGGTCTGACGACCCCCTTTTCGAATACCGAGATTGGAGAATCCCGAACATGGCCACCAAGATTCCTCTCTCTCTCAGATCCTAATTCAGTTAAGTAATCATGTATATCCCTTTAGTAATTAACGTAATTTAAATGTTTTGTAAATAAATTAAGTGTAATTTAAAGAAGGCTTTTTAATTTAGTGTCCGTTTTATTTGTCTTTAATGATTAATGTCTAAACTTAAGCTATAGTGTGACGCCAAATGTTAATTTAGAACCTGGGTATAAAAAAAAATGGATAATAAGAATAAATTAAATTAACTTAAGTTAACCGGGCGTTGCATTAGTACCTATAGAAATTAATTGGTGTAATAATTCCTCCAAAGACATAAGAAAAATACCATTTACAAATTTCACAATAATCATTAATTATACTCTAGGGATCTTAGAGGCACATTTCTTACATTTCCTTGGTTTACAAAATCTCTTATTTTTGTGTATGATATTTCTTAAGCATGTCCTAAAATTTATGCGTTTGTATACCGTATATTCCGGCGTATAATGCTCAACTTTTAACGCAAAAAATAAGATCGAAATTTATGGGCACGCATCAAATGCCGGGTATGAAAAAGGAAGCTTTAAACATAAAGAAGAGTATAAATATATATATAAGTAATATAAAAAAAATTTAAGTCAATACCTACTTAGATCAACACAAGAAATTTGTATTTTAGCTATTTTTTATTAAATAGTTAGAATTAACATAAATATGTATATATATATGACAAAGTCACAGCATCAAGTGGTAATGAATTTTTATTAATTATCATTAAAGTATCGCATTGTCATCCAAAACAATCGTGTATGTAAAATTTAAGTTCAACTGAATGCTTTAAAACGTGAGAAAATAACCTTTTCAAGTTTTGACACAAGTCGCAAAAGGGTCGCTAAGTTTCCAATGTGGCTGTATTTGTGATTCTTTAAATAATTAGATTTAATTAATTAATTTTTATTAATTATAATTAAATTATAGTATTGTCATCCAAAATAATCATGTGTATAAAATTTCAGCTCAATTGAGCACTTTAAAACGTATTTTATTAACGATAAATAATTAAACAAATATATAGAGATTGTCAGCTAGTAGTAGGAATTGAAAAAGAAGATTTTTGCATATATTTAAATACTGTCCATTTGAAAAAAGGACATACCTTATGAACTTTCATTTTTGGGTTACATGAAAGAATCGTCATATTCGTCTTCCATCACGTCTTCAGACACATCACCGAATTCAGAGATAATCACCTTTTCACCATCAATTTAACTCCGATCCATAAATAAATAATTATCTTCCAAATATTAATGAATATAATGAATTTTTATTTTCATTCCATGCTTTTATTAAACACACACTACACTGGTGTGCAAAAATTAAGGACGAAGTCGAAAAATTAGCATATCAGCTGAACGAAGAGACAGAGCGGACAGAAAGACCAATCAGGAGATTAAGTAAGGTGATGTACCGTAGCACATGCGCAGATATGCAGGTAGACGTAATGGAGGAGTGTCTGAGTAGTATGAAGCATAATGTCGGTGTAAGATCAGTATTTCTGGCAAAGAGATTGCACGCCGTATAGCAGTTAAAATCACACCGAGTTGCTGCCTCAGCGAGAAATGGCGAATAATCAATCTGTTAAACGACATCTGGATGCTTTTACCCGAGGTCGAATCATTGGGAAGTTGGAGGAAGGCCGTAGTGTGACAAGTGTGGCTGCAGAGCTCGGAATTGCTCACAGCATCGTTTCACGACTTTGGAGACAATTTAAAACTACAGGAACAGCTATCCAGGGGTTCAGTAGTGGTTGTCCACGAGGAACCACACCCGCAGATGACCGGTACATTGTCTTACAGTCCATAAGAAACAGGCGGCAGACAGCGGGAGAAATCGCTAGACACACGACACAGGCGATTGGACGACCGATATCGCGTTTTACCGTGGCCAGAAGACTGCACGGTGGTGGTCTGTTTGCACGACGCCCTGTACGGTGTGTACCTTTAACGACTGCCCATCGGAGAAGGCGTTCTCTGTGGTGCCGGGAACACCGGAATTGAAAAGACAATGAATGGGGACGAGTACTCTTTACAGATGAGAGCAGATTCAGTTTGAGTACCGATTCTCATCGCATACTCATCTGGAGAGAGCGGGGAAGCCGCAATCAACCCTCGAACATCATTGAAAGGGACAGGTATGGAGGTCGCGGTGTTCTCGTTTGGGGAGGCATCATGCTTGGTAGTCGTACAGACCTTCACATCTTCGACGCAGGTTCAGTCAACGGGACACGTTATTGTAACGAGATTCTTCTTCCATATGTGCGTCTTTTTAGAGGCGCTATGGGTCTGCAGTTCCTTTTCATGGACGACAATGCACCATGTCATCGCACAGTAGCTGCCGAACAGATCTTAGAGAGTGAGGATATTGAACGTATGGATTGGCCGGCACGATCTCCGGATCTCAATCCCATCGAGCATGTATGGGATTTTCTAGGCAGACGCTTGGCAGCTCGTACCTTACCACCAGTAACGATTCGGGAGCTTCGTTTGGCGTTGCAAGACGAATGGGCAGCAATGCCTCAACAACTCATTGACACCCTCATTCTCAGCATGGGCAGACGCTGTGAAACCTGCCTAGCAGTCAGGGGAGATCATATCCCCTACTAAAGACCGGATGTTTCTTGCTGGACACCCATCACAGGGATGTTTGGCCTTCAGTCGCATTGCGCTCCATGCTACTTTTCAATCGAGCTTCTTTTTATCCCTCTGATTTCTCTTTTAGTAAGTGTTGCTTACATTACACATGTCCTTACGTATTGGGGATCTTACGGTATTAAATGTGTTGATTTGGAAAGCTTTTGTACAAAGTTATATTGAAAAAACCGTCCCGTCCTTAATTTTTGCACGCCAGTGTATATCTAGACTTCAAAAGATAAGAGCATTGGACATACATATTTGAGATTTCTTCGCCAAAAAAGGATGCGCGTTATACGGCGAATATATCAATAAATTCAAAGTTACAGTTTAAATCTACAGATGCGCATAATACGCCGGAATATATGGAATATATATACGCCGGAATATATCTAACGCAGCGTGTGTGTGTTTCTCAAACTGTGGGGTGCGCCCCCTTGCGGGCCCTGTCAACTCTACAAGGGGGGTGCGAGCCCATTTTTAAAATTCGAAAACAAAATTTTATTCAATTAAATTTGTTTGTTAACTTTCAGTAAACTAATAAATACATTCTGACATAATGGAAAATAAAATACACATTTACACTGATATATTACACTTATAAATGTATCAGTGCTACGCAATGCATTTCATAATTAATTTAACAGTACAAAGTTAAGAACAAGTTTAATGATTACCAGTAACCCCATGGGCTTGTCATATATAAAATTATATGCAAAGATTAACACTTATCTTGACAATTTTTACTTTTTTAAATTAATCCCTTAACTACCGATTAAAAGTTACGCGGTTCGTTTCCCAATGCCAGCCGTTTTCCACGTAGGCGTGCGTATGCGATGTATTGGACGGGGGAGAGGGGTAAGGAATAAAGAAATAAATAATCTGAAATAAGTAAATATTTCATAAACACTGTCAAGGTTCTTTTTTTGCATTCTAAAGCCTTCGGAATAATTTTATGGATAGCAGCGCTTAGAAAATATCGTACTTTGGAAAGATTTACATATACGTCCGGGGAAATTAATGCTTTGGCTGAGTGAGAAGTTGATGTACGCCAGTAGCATTTAAGATGTTAAAGTCGTATTGTAGCTTTAACGCCAAAGTGTAGTATTATTGAATTCAATTTCATTGTTATTGTATGAGGGGGGCGTGACGAAAATTATGATTGAATATTGGGCCGTGAATATTAAAACTTTGAGAAGCACTGATCTCTAACGGGTCCTATCCTCACTTTAAAAATTGCTCCCGTGGAAGAACCATGATTTGTTTACAAGTGGGTCGCTATTTAAACTCCAGTGAAGAGAATGAGAAATAATCAATGGTCGCGTTTAGCTGCTATGAAATTTGAATTATTATAATTAAGAATCGAAGTGTTCAGAACTTCTGAAAGAGGAGCATTTGTCCTATTGAACAAGTTAACTCATCAAACCAGGATGAGTACCTTTATGTGGGACCTTAAAAAAAGACAAGTGATCAAATTAATGGCTATAGATATTTAGATTAGTAATTAAGTCGACCACTCCCTTAGTTTTAAAATAACCATCTGACAGTAAATTGATATCAAAATATAAATGGTGGTTTTATTAGAATAGTTGTGTATTCGGTGTCTGCAACTTCCCTACCCACTGCAGGATTTCGACAGATATTCTCAAAAAGGAAAAAAACTAGCCGTTTAAGGGGCTAAAAATAAAAATACCTCAAAATATATACATCAGTTTTAAAGAAATTTGAAACCAATGTAAAAGTTCCGCAGTTGATGATGTTATTGTAATTCTGTACACAAATATTTAACACAACAGAGTGTTTTATAGTTTCTCTTAAAAATATATTAAATTTATATTTTTATCTGAATTAGAAAGATAAATTATGATACGGTTAAATTTTAACCTAGTAGGTTTGGTAACGGAAATCATATCTTCATAAAAATAAATTGTTTTCTTCGTAAGAAAATAACGTGTTATGTATGTGATACAATGGAAAAGAATTATTTTGTTCTGATTTTATTCTGATACACAGTACTAAAATTAAATTTGAAAGAAACACAAATTATTATTTGAAAGCAAATTATTTTTGAAACTGAATCGCATTTTACACCACCGTTAAAATATCCAATGTGGAAACACTTATATATTCTCCCTACTTTCCTTATTTAAGCAAATAATTAATCGAAAATTTTCTATTCCAGAAATACTAACTTATTATCTCTGGAAAGTTATCTCCGTAGCATCCAATTTCTGCTTCAAGCGCAAAGATCATTCCAATTAAATATTTCATTCCCCACAAGTAATCTTTAGAAATGCATGTATTTAAGAATAGCGTTTGGATGAGGTTTGGGATATATTTTGACTTTTAAATTGTTCTAGCATAAGGCAAAAAAAGTGATGGATATTTACTGATATTATAGATGGTAAAATAAGGAACACAGAAAATGAAACTCGAGAAAAGCTATTAAATGCTTCATTATAACTTTAAAATTTTCAAAAGTCCAACTAATGAATAAAGGAAAGTTTTAATGCATAATATGCTTTCAAGACAATTTGTGTTGATTTACGAATAAAGTTTCAGAAGTCTGTTATTGAAATTATTGGAATTGGAAATTAGTTTAGTTTAATACAATACAACCGTCGAAATATCGTTTATATGGGAGAAATTAGATTGCAGCTAAAATCTCAGTTAAAGAATATTTAGAAAAATTTTTTGATACAAGATGGCTATCAGTAAACAATGCACTTTTTGCAAATATATATATATGTATATATATATATATATATATATATATATATATATGGGAGTCCGAATAAATCTTCGAATAAAAATCAGACTCTTCAGAAGGCGGGATTTTAGATTGGCGAGGTGGTTTGTCTAGGGGTAAGTATTTAAGGGTGAGTGATGAATTAAATGAATCTAAGTCATTTAAACACAAATACTTCATTTAAGTAAAAAAGAGAATTTATTTAAATTTAAAGGAAAATATTTACAAAAGGGGATAATTACAGAGAGAAAGACATGCAGGAATTAGGTTAATTAAAAGTTGAGTTATACCTTTAGAAGACGGGGAAATTTAACCTTTCTCATTATTGGACGTTAGGACTGGCGGTGCGCGCAGGGCACGGAAATGCGGAAAAGACGTGACGTGTTGAACAAGCAGTGGTTAGTAGGCCTTTGCCGAAAAATTATTCAAGCCGGAGCTACGAAAGCTCACTAGATGGCGCTGCTTCGGAATGCAGTAATAAATAAAATTGAGATTTATGGTCCTCTGAAAAGGATATGACTCAACCTTTTAACAAAATGTTTCAAAGGGAAAATCCTACAAAATCACCCTCCTGACAGAGCTGGTCTCTCAGCTCTTACAAAATGTTGAGAGCTAAAGTACTTTAAATACAAACTATTTTAGTTACAACTATAAATTTGATGATTATTGGAATGTGGATGCAATAAAGACAATTAATACGATTCTTAAAGATAATAAAATAAAGTATTACAGATGAAAAGATGTATACCTAATATTCACAATTCAGGACCTAAAACAAAGCATATAAAAACAAAATATTCTATGTTGTGATCTACAATTAACTAAACCATAAAAAATCCTTCGCATCAATAGAAAGATAAAGAATAATACGAAAAATATAATAAATGTTACAAATGAATATAAAATGATTAATGGAAACGAGTGTTACCATAGAACATCTATTAATTTCTCAAGAAGGATATGAGAAAAAATTAAAAATAATAACAAATAAAAAAAAAATTCAATTAAGCATAAAATGTTTCATCAAATCAGCTGAGGTGGTGGTTGAGTTCGGTCCATCGTGCTGACCAACCTTTTCCACTTCATACCTATCCTTGGAATTAACTTTTGTTACTTTGTAAGGGCCTAAGAACTTTGGTCTTAATTTCAGTCCAGCTCCAAATTGTGTTCTTTTTGGATGGCTACTAAATCACCTTCTTTGCATATAACAAAGCTTTCTTTTTCTTCTTCTGTTATACGTCTTTCTATTTTCAGACTGCAGGGTTTCGATGTTCTTTTTGCATCGTTTCTTAAAAAATTCGCGTTGTTATAGTAATTATTTCGCCATTTCTTCTAGAAGTAAGTCTTTGATTAGGATGTTTTCCTTGTTACGCATTTTGATTCCCACACTAATAGTTCGAATGGTGTCCATTTTGTACTGCGACTTATAGTACTATTTAGTATTCTCTGTAATCTGTCGACGTATTTGTATCATTTCGTTGAGTCGTCTAATGATAGTTTGGTGAGAACTATCGTTCTCACCAAAGTTCGATGAATTCGTTCAACTTGTCCGTTTCCTCGAGGAACACCTGCCGCTATTTGTAGATGTTCAATGTTTTCTTCATCACAGTAGTCCTTGAATAATTTTGAAGTGAACGCTGAACCTCTATCAGAGATAATTCGGATGGGATTACCAAAGGTCTTCTGCTGTTGTTTTAAATTTTCGAGGGCACTTTCAGCAGATACAGTTTTGACGGGATATAGCCAAGTAAATTTGGTAAATGCGTCTACTACGGTGAAAATGTGTTGATAACTTTTGTTTGTGGAGGGTAAAGGACCAATGAAGTCAACATGGTACATACTTAAAGGAATGCTTTCCTTAGAAATAGGATTCAAAACCCTTCCTTTTGCCAGTTTTCTTATTAGCTAAGATACATGGAACACAATTAACTATTACTTTTTTAACGACGTTGGATAAATTTGGAATAAAAAATTCCTGTTTCACAATTTCTTCTGTTTTTCCTACTGAGAAATGACCATTTTCGTGAATCAATTTAATTAGTTCAGCTTGCATTGCTTTAGGTGTTACAATTAATTCTCGACCATTTAAGTACTTGTAGAGTATACCATTTCGCTCAAACAATTCTTTTGATTCTTGCTTCTCTAGAAGTGATTTAAATGTTTGGATGTTGTCATCTTCCTCTTGTGCTTTTTAAGCTTTGAAGTTAATGTATCATTGCATACCATCACATGGATATCGGCTAAGAGCATCAACGTGCTTCATACGAATTCCAGCTCTGTGCTCTATTTCATAATCGAATTCTTCTAATTGAAGCGCCCATCTGGCTATGCGAGTAATTAGCTCCTTTGCATAGTCTTCTGAAATGCTGAACAGTCAGTTACTATTTTAAAATGTTGTCCTAAAAGATAAACACGAAACTTCTTTAATGCGTTGATAATTGCTAGTACCTCTAATTCGTAGCTGTCATACTTTTCTTCTGCTGTATTTGTCTTTTTCGACATGTAGTAAACGGGATGTAACTTTCCATCTTCTGCTTCTTGTAACAAAATTGTGCCGTACCCTTGTTTACAGGCGTCTGTATGCAGTTCTGTTTTTCTTCCATACTTGTAAAGGTGCAAGATTGGGCCTTCGGACATGATTTTCTTGAATTTTCAAATGCTTCTTTTGTTGAGTCCCGAAAAAAAAAAAAAACAAAGAGGTTTTCTTTTCTTGTTAAATCGCTAAGTGGTTTAGCTATCTTTGAATAATCCTTGATGTACTTGTGGAAATACCCAGTTAAACCAAGAAAAACTTTGTACTTGTTTTATTGTTGTTGGTTCTGGAAATTTTCGGACAACTAGTGTCTTCGTGGGAGATGGTTTAATAGTTCCGCTTTCTACAATGTGACCTAGAAATTCAATTTTCTTTTTTAAGAATTGGCACTTCTTGAACTTAATTTCTAATCCGTATTTCTTGGCGACTTCAAAAATAATTTTAAGTTTTTCGAGACCTACCTGTTCGTTTTTCGCCGGAATGACGAGATCATCTAAATAACTGATTACAATTCCTTTCCGAGTAAGATTTCTAAATATACTTGATACTAGCGTTGGAAAACTCCTGGACTTGTGCTTAGTCCGAAAGGAACTTTGTTGAATTCAAATTGTCCATCTGGGACGATAAAGGATGTATACTTTCTGCAATCTTCGTCAACATCGACGTGAAAGAAACCATTGCGTAAATCTAATGTAGAATATACCTTGCTTCTTGCAAAGTGTCTAAAACATCTTCGATGATAGGTAACGGAAATTTATCTTTCACAAGCTTCTGATTCAATTTTCTGTAGTCAATGCACATTCTCGAAGATCCATCTTTCTTTTACCATTACGATTGGACTTGCATATTCTGAAGAACTCGGACGTATAATGTCTTCGTTGAGCCATTCTTCTATCTGTTTGTTTACTTTTTGTCTTCCTGTGAAAGCTAGTCGACGAGGGTGTTGACAGACTGGTTCTTCGTCTTTAGAATATTCTCATTGTGACGTCAGTAGATGCTGTTTTTTCTGGCTTGTAGTCTTGAATTAACTTTTCAAGTTCCTTCTTGATTTGACGATTTTCAACATGACGTAGGTCTAGTTCTTCTTGAAGATTTTCAGCAGATATTTGCATAAACTGTGCATGATTCTCATATTTGTTGAATTTAACTCCTTCTTTAGTAAAACTTATCGATGCTTGTTCCAAAAGATCTGATCCAATAACTGCTTCGAAATTTAATTTATCAGTCGGTACAACATGCCAAGTTAACGAGTAATTGTCATCATCTATTTTGAACTTATGTTCAAAGGAACCGATAGTTGTCACTTGTGCTTCACCAATACCTGTGAGAAGCATCTTGTTCTTCGATAATTTTGCTGGATCCATTATTCTTCTGCTTGTGTTTTCTCGAAGCAAACTTACGGTACTACCACTGTCTATCAGCGCCGTGATTTTCACCTTTCCAAAAAATATCTCTTTAGTACGTAAACCTTTCTTAACGATGAGTGTGCAAGTTTCTTTTGGAGGTTCTTTGAATTTCTGCGATTTTGAATAGTTCGTCTGAGCGTATGCTTGGAAGCATTGTGATTTGAGTGTTTCTCGTAATTTTTGTTGTAATACCCTTTCTGCGCGCTGTCTTGATATCTTTGAATAGATTCGTACTTGGTAACAGGGGCTTCGTAATGTTTGTTGTAATTCGTTGACGCTGGAAACTTCTTATCTTTCCTGTTATACTCGAATTTTCCTGGTGCTTCATATCTGCGATTCTTTTCTGTGAATCTGAATTCTTGTTTCTTAACAAATGGACTGCTAGATTTTTGTTTCAGAGTCCTTTTAAAGTCTTCGAATTCTTCTAGTTTTTCTGCATTGAACAGGGGGAGTTTATATTTGCCCATTCATCAAGATAATATTCTTTAAATTCAAAAGGAGTTTTCGTTTGAGTTGATCTGTTATGATATTAGATCTGATAACTTGTTGAAAGTATCTATCTTCAATTCATCTATCCATCCGTTGAAGTAAGTGTTTAACTCGTGGTAAAAATCAATCCATGTTCTTTCAGGTGCTTTTTGGTGAGGGACAAATAGTTGTCGAAACTTTTCTGGAGTTAGTTTAAAGCGTTTCAGCAGTAAATCTTTAACGTGTTCGTAAGAGTTGGCTTTATCGTCAGGCTCTCTCGCTATGATGTGAGATACTTCCCAGATGAGAAACCCAGTTTTCTTGATCAATATTTAATCTTTGCGCTTGACGTTCAAATAATTTTAGATAAAGACTGATGTCTTCTTTCAAATCAAAACGATGTATAAACTTTGAAATTTCTTTGACGAGAAATTTTGTATCACTTTCTTTGGATGTATCAGCGCCTAACTTGGATTGTGTTTGGATTCTTAACTTTTCCAACTCAAATTCATATTTGCGTTTTTGCTCATCTAACCTCAATTGTTCGAAGCGTAATTTTTCTTCTCGTTCTTCAATGCGTAATTTTTCTTTTTGCTCTTCAATGCGTAATTTTTCTTTTTGCTCTTCAATGCGTAAATTTTCTTCTCTGGCTTTGCGATCCTCAACAATCGTTGAATGTATGTTTTTGGTCAGTTCTTCGTCATAATCTTCACTACTAATAATTAGATCTTTGAGTGTGGCGATGGTCATCGATTTATCGAATTTTAAATTTAATTCCGTGGCTAAGACAAATAAATATTCGCGTCGACCTTTGCCAAGATACGCCATTTTAAAATTTAAATTTAAGTTTAGATAGTAACTAAAGGAATAAACAAAATTGTTACGCGTTCAAACAAAAACAATGATGTTGCTATTGGCAATTCTCGTTTGCATTTTCAAAAATTCTCAAGTGAAAATGATATTGCATCAAAATACACTAAATATACATTGAAATATTCAAATTTTGTTCATTTAGAAATATTTTAAACCAGTAACGTGTAAAGACAACAGTGCGAGCTAAAATGCGTAATTTATAGTAGTCAAATCATTAATTTCAACTAAAAACAAAACCCTTTTTTAAAAAAAAAAAACATTTGATATATCAGTTATCTCATTTCGTTATAATAAATGCAAAAAGGATTTGAAAGAAAAAATAAATTAATATAAATCTTGTTTAGAAACAGTGATTAAATTTGTTGTGATATGAAGATTTAATCATTTAAAGTTCTTTGCTGAAAAAAGCAAACAATTAGAAGTAAGTCACTTAAAGAAAAATCTCATATATATTTTTTATTACACCTATAAAAATAAAATCTTTTTAGGATCTCATCAGCAAATTTTAAGGATAAACACATGTTTCATTAGAAAGCATAATAATTCTGTCAAAAATGAACTCAAAATACTTATATATTGAATGATAAAATACACCATTAAAATAAGATTATACATGATCTTTCATCAATTCTAAAAAACAGAGCATATTCTTTCAAAATATTTCTGGAATACTCGTAAAAAATAATTAATTGCCAAACTGCTGCAACAGAAATGTTACACTATATGTGTCATCGAAATTGCCAAATGTTTAGGAATGGAAGAAACATCAATATCTTAGTTCAAGGTCAATGACGCACTTTTCGTACACATACGAAATGCAAATTTAATTCGTTATTAAATGAGATACAAATATAAAACTTGAATATTACGTACGACTTTCTTAATATTTTAAAAGATATACTTGTAGAAAATTTTAATTGATACGATTTCTATACACACATAGAAAAATAGTATCTCAGAAAAAAAAACACATATTTAAAAATATAAATTACTTCATGAAATCGACTACAACAATTTTTTTATAAGTAAATTAACACTTGCTCACGTATTCTTTTCTGAAGATTCCCTTTTTTTTCCTGTTGCAAAGAAAACGAAATAAAAAACAGTACACACCTGATACAGTTGACGACGTGTGATTAATTACTTGAAAACAAACTTCAAAGGCTCCTGGATGTGTTCACTGGACTTGTGAAACTCTTGTAGTTGTTGTACACGGCAGAAAAAAACGTGGTTTCGGCGAGCGATCTTGTAAGATCTTGAGTTGTGACTTGGTGACTCGTTTTATTCACCTAAATGTTAGTATGTTATGAGAGGCAATCCGCATTTTCAATTCAGTCCGCTTGTAAATTAGGCTTGCAGCCAAAAATGGTTTTTTTTAAAGAAGAAGAGAGTTAGAAGATTATCAACTTATTATTTAGAGAAGATTTTCGAAATCAAATCCCGGCCGAGCCCCCAATTATTTCTGTGGGAGTCCGAATAAATCTTCGAATAAAAATCAGACTCTTCAGAAGGCGGGATTTTAGATTGGCGAGGTGGTTTGTCTAGGGGTAAGTATTTAAGGGTGAGTGATGAATTAAATGAATCTAAGTCATTTAAACACAAATACTTCATTTAAGTAAAAAAGAGAATTTATTTAAAGTTAAAGGAAAATATTTACAAAAGGGGATAATTACAGAGAGAAAGACATGCAGGAATTAGGTTAATTAAAAGTTGAGTTATACCTTTAGAAGACGGGGAAATTTAACCTTTCTCATTATTGGACGTTAGGACTGGCGGTGCGCGCAGGGCGCGGAAATGCGGAAAAGACGTGACGTGTTGAACAAGCAGTGGTTAGTAGGCCTCTGCCGAAAAATTATTCAAGCCGGAGCTACGAAAGCTCACTAGATGGCGCTGCTTCGGAATGCAGTAATAAATAAAATTGAGATTTATGGTCCTCTGAAAAGGATATGACTCAACCTTTTAACAAAATGTTTCAAAGGGAAAATCCTACATATATATATATATATATATATATATATATATATATATATATATATATATATATATATATATATAAGCGAAACACTATGAAAATATTTTTGTTGAAATACTTATTTATCCTTCTGGTTTTATTAAAATTAAATTTATATGGAGCCGATACCCAGTTATAAGAAATGCCTAAATCTACAAATGGTACGACCCATCAAGACAGATGAAATTATAATAATTGGTTTTAATAAACATTTTCTCCTTTTGACTATGTATGCTTGTATACATAGATGTAATAAGTAATAAAAATCCTTAATCTCAACTTTCTATAAGTTCTCTATGGTTATTCATCAATTAATGGAATTCAAACATATTCGGGTGCATAAAACCAGAGATCTGCCCCCATGTCTCATTCAAATTCGATTAGTGAAACTTCTGGTGACCTGGAGGGCTTAGAAAGAATATCAACAGCCCAAAACCAGTTCACAGATATGTGATCGTATGAATCCTGGCATTAATTTCATAGACAATATACCTAAGAGGACTTGCCACGAAAAACAATGCAACAGGCCAAACGATGTCTATATTATTTTATGTTACATTTGTACGCAAGATATGTAGAGCCGAACTGTTTCAGTGAAACATAGCACTCCACACCATCATACAATCTCTGTGAGTCAATGACTCATGCAGGAGCTTTTAATAGGAAGGGGGTGGTCAAGGGTTGAAAGCCCACCACTTTTGTATTATACCTCAACATGCCGCCAAACATATTCTTCTGATTTTGTCGATTGTCGGGAACAAAAAACAATACAAAATAAATTCTTGAATAAATAATTAATGTTCATTAATAAAATAAATTATTAACTACAAATAGTTAAATTTTTGATTATATACATAGGATTATAATCAATCGGGATAATCAAGGGAATGAAGGAAGATCTGGACTCGTGCCCATCCCCCCCCTCTTCCCTTGTATGCGCTACTACTGTAAGACAAAAGATCATTTTGTCTGTTGATCTGCGTCCTTCAAGCAAAGATACGTAGGTCAATATCTTGAAGTCTGCTGAAGGATTCATCGCTGAACACTATGTGAGGAAAATCTAATGCCAGACATGATGATCAATTGTGAAAACAAACTAGACAACTCTGCCAATTTTATGTTGAAATCAAACATCCCGAAGACATAGCCCGTTACAATCAAACACGGTGAGATGGTGGAATGTACCAGGTACAATGTTTGTTGTACCTGGTAAATGACTTTGAGGTAATATGTGTTTCCATATTTGCTACCAATTAAATAAAAACATAGAATAGGCCTTTAAAACTATTTTTTACTATTTTTTTTCAAAAAATATCTATTTAAACTTTTTAAAATTCTTCTAAATAAGATTAATAAACTTTTTAAAACTATGCTAGTTTATATTAATAAACTTTTTTAATTATGTTTTTTTAACCGTGTAATTTATCATAAATATAATTTGAGTACCTTAGAGTGTTATATGCAAGATTTCATTGGGGGTTCATTATTCAAAACAAAAAATAAACATTTATATATCATCCTTTCATTGCTGTAAACACAATTTTTTATGATATTTAATTTATGATTTTGCTTATGATTACGTATGACGTACGATTATTAAACTTTTATTCCGAATTGTACAGGAACATTTTCCAAAAATAAATTTACTTCTTAAGCATTCTTTTGTATCGCTTCTAATTTTAAGAAATTTTCTGTTGTAAAATAAAGCTTTTTACTTACTAGTAGTTTACAAAATCCTGTTTAATTATCTTTATAGAATAACATTTCCTATTATAACATATTCAATGTATATAAATTTCATTATAATTACTTATTCCTCTTGAATTGAAAAAAATTTCGAATTCTACCCTATTTCTGGCAAAATTTTCTATCAAATTTTGTTATCCTTTTTTCGTTTCAGAAAAAAGAAACGATATTTTGAAAAGTAAGACGATAATCAATCTCTGTCAGGGAACTGACAGCTTCCTAATGAGCTAATAAAAACTCTTACCATATGTCAATGTTTGGGTTAACTGTTTTCATCGGCTTTCACTCTTTTTTATTTTTTCAAAAACATGTCACTAAGTTCACTGTGCCGATAACACGATAAAATAGTATTAGAAACGAAAAGGACATAAAATTTATAATGAATCCTCTCGAATACAATCCTATCTTACAGTAAATATATTTTATATCATGCAGGCCATTTATATACAGAAACGTTTCCAAGCAAGGGGTTGCTTTCAGCTAAATATAATCGAAAATGATAAACTGTTTTTGACTATTGGGAGTAAAAGCTATCAAAGATTTTATAGGGAATTTGCTTTGCCTATCACGCATCATAAAGTTCAATGCATGTTGTATCATGTCATCTTGTTCCCCTTTCCTATAGTAAAATATTTCCGGTCATGTTTTTATTCTTTCAGAATGTTCCCTAGGTTATATCGTGGGGGAAATAAAATACATTTTGCTGCTAAAAACGTATGCATATTAGGTCGTAAATATTTTTGATAAGCTAGATCTATATTATACTTCACTTCATATATTGCTTTTAATTCCCTTACGTAAAAACTTTTCCTTAAAAAAATGACTTAAAGTGATAATAATGGCGTATTTTTAAAAATATGATTTTTACGGACGCAAGAAAAATTCGCGGAGACGAGAATTTAATTAAAAATTTTAATGTTTTCAACTTTTTGCTCCTATTTTTAAACTGATTTTCTTGTAGCCAGTCCAAAAATAAGAATTTTTTCTCTGAGTTTTCTGCATGAAATTTTCATAACAGCATATTATGCTTTTTCTAGTGCACGTTGTAACGTCCCCCCCAGCTGTGAATCGGCGTCTTTTCGGAAATAATCATCACACATAACATTCTGCACCTGCATTTTGAAAGATATTGCGTGGTCCCTCCTTGGCCCTACCCCTGAAACATTTTACACCGCCAGGGACCATTTTTCCCTCCTACTAGCAGGATGTAACGGGATGCTAAAATGCGTCGGCCACTGATCCCTGAAGAGAGAGAGGGAGAACCAGAGATGCTTTGAAACTTCGAATAGAGCGGACATCGAAAGAGAACTCTCCTCTCACAAACCACTTTATTGTAACTCTAATAATCTTTTAATAAGTTTAATAACTTCAATGTATAATCTGTAAATAATACTTGTGACATAAATAAACTAAATGTTTAAATTATTCAATATCACGCTACCGTTATTTATCTCAAACGTCACAACGTTTTGAAATATCTATGTTCAACAAAACATCCAAAGCACATATATGTACACATATTCCTTAATCCGGGGACGGGTGAACAGAGTCACCCCAGGCTCCCAAAATTGTTAATTCTGGGAAAACTGTTTATTTGTTACCAATGATTTTCAGAGTATCCTCCTATAAGATAATCTTCATGAGAGCGAAAATGTATTTTTCACATAACTCCCTCTTTTTTGGGAGTCGCAAACGTTTTTTTATACAGTCTTAAGATACTTGTTTTGACTGAATTCACCACCCGATTACTTTTTTTTCAAAATAGTTTCTATGAACATGCTACATTCTTCCCCTATGAACAACTTATTGGCTTTTATTGCTGTGTTGTACGACTTATTATGGTTTATAAATGTAAATGAACTGAATATAAAAAAAAAGAATTATGCATCTGTAAACTCTATCGAAGGAAGTTGAAACTGACCAAGCAAGGGAAGAACTTGTTGAAATTACACATTTTAATCATGATAGCGAAATTAAATGCCAGAAAAGCGATGAACTGGAAACGTTTGAGTTGAAAGGAAAATTTTCAAATTCTACCTAAACATCTCCATCATGAAAAATATAAAGTCATAAGTGTACCTCAAGACACACTTCGCCCTGTCAAAAACACACAAGCAAGAAAAAGTTAACATTCTATTTGTCGAAGGCAATAAAACTGTCCCCATCATCAAAGGGCAATAAAACTGCAGTAACTTGAACAACATATGACAGTTTTGCCTATAAGTTACATTCCTGTAATGTTGGTGAAAAGTGTTTGTGATTTGTGTCCTTTATTAAAGTCACTCACATCTGAAACTTCTTTCTTCAGTTTGATTGATATTTTTTCTCAAATTATCAAAGAAAAATGAAAACATCCTTATTAGTATGTAAGTATACTTTCTCTTACAGTTAAATTATTCACTGAAATTACAGTTTTTAATATGCCCAATAAAAATAATTATGAAAAAAAGTATTGGCGTGACTCAGTCACCCTGCACGAACATTAACGTTAGTATCGAGTGCGTACCTGCTTCCGAGATAAAGATAAGAAATCATGCTTGAAAAATTACAATGCTAAAATTAAGACCCATTGTTTTTGTGACAAAAATATTTTAATATTTTCAATAAAACTTTGGTGTTTTATTTGCTTAATAATTTTAATTTTTCTCTTAATCTTAAGTTCCACATATCACTTGACAGGTTGTGCCAATTTGCTCCTAAAAAGGTATCAATAATCGTGGAGTTCAGAGCATTGATACCATTGACACTATAAGCAGTTCTTCATGAATAATATTTCCCGCATATTTTACAGCATCCATGACAATTGAAATGAATGTGCATTGGTCTAATTAGCTCAATTCATGACGGTCACATAATAAAGACAAACACGTGTTCTCCATTGAATTCAAAATAGACATCAAACTAATTGTACTTGTCGTTCTATTTGTAAGACTTGGGTAAAGTTTCAAATTTTATAACTTGGTAAGAGTATTCAAATGTTATAAAAAAATAAACTTCTCTTCTCAAAATATTTCAAAATATTTTTTATTTTATGCATATACTTTTTAAAAAAGCATTTTGTCCACCTATGTGTTATTATTGTTGTTGACAAATTTGTATTTTTTAAGAGAAAGTTTCTGAAAAGATCAAAAATTGTCAACAACGTAGTGCATGAAGTGATTAATCGAAAAAAATTGATTGCTTTTATCTTGTGACTATGACGTCACATTGGCTAAAAACACGTGGTTATCATTATCATGTGACAATTACGTCACATGAATTGAACCCATTGGGCATCCTTCGTTTTCTTCCCTGTAGCAGCATCAACTGGAAATAATGTTTCGCATCTTGGATGTCCTTGAGATAGGTAATGAGGTCAGTTACCTTGACATTATTTTGAAACGAATATATGTCATTTTGATGTGAAAAATACCTGTATCGGCAATTTCTATACTCTTTTGTTTTGCATATGTTTGATTCCGTTTCTGTTCGTATTGGATGAAAAATGCCGTCATTATTTGTAATTGTTGCATGAAGTGCTTATTTGATTTCGTGTGATTTATTAAAGTGATTTGTGATTCAAAAGCTGAGTCAATTATCCATGTATACAGAACAATAATGCAGGGAAGAAATACGAGTAATAATACTGTATATATTCGGATTTATGCCACCATCAATAGCAATAACATTGAGAAAAAAAAAGTGCGGCTGAGATTCAAATAAATATGGTATTACTATATATATTTAACGTTACACATAAATATACAAATCAAATAAAATTATGGAGCAATTATGTGGATCACGTAAATCATACTTTACCAAGTACAACAAACAGATCGAGTAAATCAAGCTTGATCCTGTAAATAGATCAAATAAATCAAACTCATACAAATGAATAGATCAAACAAATTACAACATGGACTCCTTTATTAAATGTTATCACAGTACTTTTATTAAATATTATTTTAATACCATATATTTTTGATAAATGTTGTTGAAACTTAAGGTATCCGACTACGTTCGGAACCGTGATTTTTAAAAGCGCATAAATGGATAATTTTCATGATATTTAGTGTCACTTAGATTAGAATATATACATAAAATTGTTTTAAGGACATTTTGACAAAAAAAAATTTATTTAAATACAATATTTTGGCAAAAATCAACTTAGGATAATCTTTTTTCCAATTGCTCTCCTTTTGTGAAAAATGCTTTTATTAGAATATTTTGCCTGTATATAGCTCAGACCTCTGTTCAGAGGCTCAACTAGAATTTTTGAAATATATAACTTAGAAGTGGATTTATTCATATATTTTACGACAACAGAGGGGAGCAATTTTAAGAAAAAAACGCGAATAATTAATTAAATTGGTGGTAATTCTGAAAATAATGTGAATTTTTCAAAAATTCTAGTTGAGCCTCTGTAGAGAGGTCTGAGCTATATACCCGCAAAATATTGTTATAATATAACCATTTTTCACAACAGGAAATCATTTGGAAAAAACATTATTCTAAGTTCATTTTTTGCCAAAATATTATACTTAAATAAATTTTTTGTCAAAATGTCCTTAAAACAAATTTGCATGTATTCTAATCTGAGAAACACTAACTATCATGAAAATTACCCATTTATGCGTTTTTTTAAATCATGGTTCCAAACGTAGTAGGATACCTTAAAGCGGTTATAATTATTCAAATTATCAATCATTTTTAAACGTTTTTCAATCTATAAGAATAATACTTTATGTCATAAAAAATATTTAGCTGACCCTTTTTTTCTGAAATTGAGTTCTGTGGCATCGTTTCAAAAACTAGTATAAAATTCTAAATATGTAGAAACTCTCTTGGAAAAAACATATTCGGTATGCTTTCTTAAGAATATCATGCATATACTATACTCCCTTCTTGTTTCTTTTCAAGATCTGGAAATCCAAGCAATGTTTTTTTAAAATTCAGATCGGAAAAGCTTTCTTGCGACAAGTTTTGATAGCATTGCGAAGAGATTTTTGTAGTTTTGTTCCATTTTATTACAACAAAAACATTTCGTAAGCCCTGTTATGGGAAATGTAATCTAAGAAAGACACCAGAATTCAAAACCAGATGTATGCTTGTCTAAAAAAACACCATTGTTAGATTTCCACGAATAAAAGCAGTGCTGACATTATTAGATATAGAGGATCCTATTTCTTTTTTCAACCTATAGAATTTAGAGAAACAAAAATCACAAACAAGAATGTTAACCATGCAGGTTATTACGTATTTTATCTGCTAAAAAGTTTTTAAAAATCACTAAAGATACAAATTGTAGTTGTTTATTAAAATCATGTTCAAGAACACATATTTGCGCTTTATGCTTAGAAGATAGTTACGGATCTTATTTTCCAGTGAATGGCAATCGATGAATACTTGATGAATCGATTACAATTGATGGCAATTAAACAGAATTTAAACTATTCAAAATCAGGTTTCTGTATTTATTTAAATTCGATAATGCGCCTCTGAAATAGGGAAGAAATGGTGATTTCCTTTTAATTATACTTATTTCATTGAGTTTCGAAAATATTTTTGACGACATTTATAAGTTATTTTATAGATTTTCAAATATCTAGTAACTAAATTAAAAACACATGTATTTAAAATATAGCAAAAATATTTTTAAATATATTGTTTTGATGTACCGCAAGAAAAATAATTCCACTAAAACTTACAGGGCTTTTAGCTGGTTTGGGTGCACTTGATTATATTGCACTAAATACACACAATCATACTCAAGAATCTGCACAGGATTAACACTGCTTTCATAAATTCAAAATGAAAATAACGTTAATACTCAACACTGAAATCCCAAAGGTCATAGTATGCCACCTAATATAATTTGAATTTTCTTTTGCTCAACGGAGTACTGACATTCTGCTAGGCATTAACTCAAAAAAAAGTCATAGGAAGCTCTCACAAAAAAATTCAACCACGCTGTCCCTACAGCGTTCATAATTGCAAAATTATTTCTAGTGCATAATTTTGTGTTCTTGAATCGACCTTTCGATCCTATCATCGATAGGATTCATATATGGTGATTTAGGTGTTGGAATCATTTGTTGGATATGCACAAATTGTTCCTTAAAGCAATTACGATCATTTTAAATAGAGACATGACTCATTGCCCTAATGGAAAATTCCATCTTTTGAGGTAGGTCTATAAAGGGAGGTAAATGGTTTTGAAATGGCTGGACGACGGTGGGTTAGGCTGAATATTGGTTCCTAGTTTATCGACCAAATGATTCAATCAATTCTTACTTACTTAACTTACTTACTCAGGAGAACCGAACGCACCAAAAGAGATGCGTATCAACCCTAAGAGAAGATACTTTATTCATATACTGAACGAAACATATACAAAATGGTCCCGAATGAGAGTCCCTCCCCAGAATTCTTGAGAATAGGGGAAAGAGGATAAAATACAGCTAAATTGCTTTACAAAAGTGGCCCCTCACAGGATGCCAGGAAAACAACAATGTAAAAAATACATGAAACACACAAACGCATGCGTCGTCTCACTAATGAGTCAAGAAATTCCTTGGAAAAGAAATAAGATACACATGGATAACAGTTCTAAAGGTGGAAAACAGGGAGGGGAGGAATGTGAGATGAAAGAGAGTGTGAAGGTCCAAAATTTTTTGCTAATATATTTTTTGAAAGAAGGTCATCAGACAGGTCCCACGTTGCAACAGATACGTAGACCCTCACAAAGAAATAAATTTCCACAGCTGACCACACATCATCATAGAACCTCCACTATATCCTCCTACACAACACCTAGTTCAAAACTTGAGTTCGTAGCCTCGTGGGATCTGTGCTAAGCTATAACCACACCATCAGTACCATCCTTCATCCCGATTTAGTCATCTCGGATCCAACCGATATACGTTCAAAAAAGACGCTACAATCAAATGCGTGTTGTTAGCAAAAAACATTAAATCCAGGCTTTTGCTACTGTATCCAATCAATAACAAATTTTCCTGAAATGTCCAAATCTGTCGTACCTCCCACATTGAATGTTTATGCTATTTGACGCTAAGTTGCTTGCTCTTTAGTCTATCTCTGTCTATCTGCGTGGATATCTAACTCTCTCATCGCTGATATCGGCCATTCAGTTAATGTGATTGCTCCCCACCTAGTCTATTGTGGGAGGTAGAGCCTGAAAAAAATTTATTCTTGGTACCCGCTTGATACTCGAGATAAAAGAATACTGAATGCCTGAACTATTTCCGAAAGGGATAGCCCTAACCAGCCTTCTTCGTTCAAAGAATGCTATTTCCCATCATAATGCCAAATTCATCACTGGAAACATCTCATCATGGATTACTTGAGTTCAAATAAAAGCCGTGACAATTTGAGAAACACTGCCCTATCCCTAAGAAATCCTATCTATGAAAGGAAGATAACATTAATAATAGGCACTAAAAACGCAAAATTATATATATAGCCGTTAAATTCCCTTTCTGTCAAAAATATTTAATATGAAAACAAACTTTTCTTTGAGACATGATATTAAGAGAAAAATTTAAATTATTTCGTAGGATTTTTCAAATAAAAATTATTTTTATCTCTCTGTTTAAATGAACAAACCTCCAAATATAAAAATACAGAAATCACACACAAAATTTGATATATTAATCTTTATTTTATTTTCCCTTCCCCGTCTTGATATAAACTTAGGGAGTTCAATCTTCATTTCTGGCGAAAATATAGTTATTTTGTTTTATTTTAGTTACATTATTATCTTATTTCATTTATTCCATCCAAAATTTTGCCTGATAATAAAGATAATACCATTTATCGAATGATTAAATAGAACAAAAAAATCGATTCCCTACAAATATATTTATTGTTATTTGATTTACTTTTAATCTCTCTTTAGATCTCAGTTATATCCTTTTTAAGAAATAAAACAAACAATTTTTCCGATAATAGAGAATCCCTTTACATATCATTTACTGTTAAAATAACTAAAAGTATGCAAGCATATTGATTTGGGTTTCAAAGTTCAAAGCAGTATAAACACACGAAAATATGAAAGCCATACGTCACTAATTTTTCGTTTCATTGTTGGCATTGTAGTCAAAACAGTCCGGCGAATTTCACCCTCCGTCTACAAAACATGTTGAAGAAAAAATAACTTGAAGTTTCGCAGAATTTGTTTTCTCTTTTGTCAGCTGCAGCTGACAAAACGTTTGAGAAACCATTATGTAAAAATCTGATCTCTATCTACAGATCTCTAAAATAAAAATAAAAATGTAGTCTATAGATATAAAATTTATGCACGTGCACTAACTTTTCTTAACCTTTTTTCTTCCTTATAAAAATGACATTTTTTCTAGGGTTTACGTAAAACTATACAATAACATAATCATATAACATTTGTAGCACTAATTTTAAGTGTTTTTAATTTTCCTCCATCCTCCCAAATTTTTTTTCGGAATTTTGAAAAATTTATTCTAAAGTTGATAATTGTATTTTAAAAAATTATATATAGTACATTAAAGAAAAATGTGTTTTCCATGTAACTTATCTAAATAGATTTTTAAGTAATAAATATTGTATAAAAATAAATAAAAAAAAATATTCACGCGATATTTGTCTGAAATAAACATTAATGTATGTGATACACTTCCATCATTATTGAAGTTTAATACATGAAATTTAATAACATAATGATATGGTTTAACATTGAAATGAAACTTCCGTTTTTGCATTGATAAAGAAGAAACTGATAATACTTAAGCAATTTTTCAGTAGAATTCTACTAATATTTTCTTTATGTATTGTAAATTACTGTTTTCTATTTTATTATAACGGTAGTGTGGACTATAAATATTCGTACGAACCCGTATTACCCGTATTCGTATTTACCCGAATAGTAATACCGAACTTCGCTATAGTTGAAACTTAAACCTACGCTATAACTTAAACCTAGTAAGTCGGAGTATAAGTTCGCATATAAATGCATATAACTTACTTTTAGTTAGGCCAGAGACGAAAGAAAATAAAAGCTAGAAAAAATTGTTTGATAAAATCTTAGACGACACAAACACAAAATCACAAGTTGTTTTTATGTGTAGAAGGTTTCATAAAATCTACCGAAGTAGTCTGCCTGCTCAAGCAATTTATTTTTCCACGCAAAATTTCGTCGTAGCATGCTGATCATTTTTTTTTATTTCTTGTTTTGTTGAAAAAATACGCTCTTCGCTAGAGTCTATATTTTCCAAAATTTGCAACTCTTTTTCAATTCAATTGAGGCCTTCTAAATTCCTAACCGTCATTCGGTCTTCTAATTGAACTGGATCTAAAGCAGTGGCTCTCAAACTTTCACTACTGGCGACCCAATTTTCAATCCTAATTTTTATCGCATCCCCCCAAATAATAATGTATTGAATGCAATAATAATGCATTTTTTGGCTCTAAAGCTACAATACGATCATAATTATAACCCGTACAAATTAACAAGATAAGTATTAAATTTTGTATATATTACTTTTAAGAATTATACATTTTTATTTTTTTACTTTTTAGTTCGATTCACTATAAAAGCGTGTGTTTTTATTAGCTTGTTTTTAAACTATAATTTATTTTTTAATTACTCCTACTTTACACAATAAGAATCACAATTCCAGTGAATAATTTAACTAAGAGAAAGTATACTTACCTACTTTCGATGTCAGTTCTAAAAATAATGGAGTAAAACGTTTTTCATTATGCATTATATGTTTCAGGATACTCATAAAAATACATCTTGGTTCAAATGATCCTTCAAAGTGCTCAATATGTTTATCCATGTATCATAAAACCCATTCACATGGTAAAAAAGCAACAGAAATATATTATTTACAACTTTTCTAAAAGAAAAAGAGACGAATTGCAACATACCAGTAAGTTTGAAAGCCAAATATATGATAATCAAAAGTAGTATTTTAGGGGTCAAAAGAAACGTAATAAAAAAAATCTCTCATCGTGGGATTACAGCAAAGCAAACAAAATGTCTTTTTTTATTTGGTTATAGGATCAAAGATAGCTAATGAGCGTTTGAAGTGGAATCTTGTATTTTGGATGTTCCCCATATGATATATATATAAATTATATCAGTGTAAATGTGTATTTTTTATTATGTCAGAAAGCATTTTGTCTTTTACTTCATTCCAAAAAATTGTTTTTTTAACCTTTTATTTTCAATATGCTCGCGCCGCCCTCGCAGGGTTATCGCCCCCCCAGGGGGCGCGCCCCACAGTTTGAGAAACGCTGATCTAAAGACTCAAGTTCTTCAATGTATTGTTCTTGTTCATGAATTTCTACGAGCGTCAACTTTCAGCTCTTGATTGGGGGAATCTAGTAGTTTATGATTACACACTGATGGGAAAATAGATCTCAACACCAAGAAGGACTTGTGTTAGATAAACGAAATTTGGTGGGAGTGTTTATACATCTGAAAGATGACATCGATTTAGATTTCGCGCTTCGCGTTTAAGTATGGCGCTTGTAGCACCCCCCACTAAGGCTTTCAAATCAGGGTTGCTTCAAATGCGTGTTGTTAAGTTCTTGAGCGTTACTTGTCTGTAAAATTCGACGCATTGAGGTGATGCGAAGAATGCTTTTATATATAATAAAGTGAACAAGCCATTATCAACAACTCACCGAGTTTGAGCAAGGTTATGTAAAAGGGTTTTGGAGAAGGTAGATTTTCATTCTGCGATATTGCAGAAAGACTTGACTGGAATGTATCCACTGTGCATGATTATTATGGGTTGCAGTGTTCACAATGGATAATACTGCTTTAAGATAACCGGAGGGCCCCGTGACACTACTGAGAAGGAAGACCGCCGTATTCAGCTGTTGCGTATCGCTATGTATCTGCGGCTGAAATTCTAGCTGCAGTTGGTACCACAGTGAAACGACGAACTGTTAGAAATCGGTTACTTCAAGGACAGCTCCACGCCAGGCCCCCTGTAGCATGTATCCCCCTGATTCCACACTATTGCCGCTTGCGACGCCAGTGGTGCCTATCCAAGGCTTATTCGAGAACTAAGTGGAGATGCATTGTATTTACTGATGAAAACAGGTCCTGCCTTTATGTCATAGATCTTCGTGTGTGGTCAGATGGAGGTCAGGAGAACGCCTGCAACCAAACTGTTTGCTGCCTAGACACACTGGACCTACATTTAGAGTTATGGTCAAGGGAGCAATTTCCAGTGACAGCAGGGGCACTCAGGTTATCCCAAACACACTGACTACAAATTTGTACGTCAGTCAGGAAATTCAACCTATAATACTGTCATCCATGAACAGCATTCAAGGGGGAGTTTTCCAATAGGATTACTCTCGTGCTTACATCGCTGTTGACAGAGAGGGCTGACATGTTACCTTGACCAGCGAGATCACCACATAGTCTCCAATTGAGCAAGCATGGGATATCATTGGATGACTCCAGCATCATTCCCAGCCAACACTAGCAGTCCAGTTTTTACACAACAAGTAATATAATGTCCTAATTAATTGGGACACACATACTTTTCTTGCCTGAGTTGGTATGTGATTACCAGTGACGTCCCGAACTACCACAAATCTGTTATATATGCCTGGAAGTAGTATAACGGATAGACTTTGACTATAATTTACTCATTTGACTGATTTTAGTGTATCAGTAGCTCAGTTGTGGATATTTAAGTGTGGCAACATGTGGCTATAATTTTGCGTTCAGTGTAACCGAGCACACTTCTGTGACTGTGAGAGATATAGCTATGGCAGTTGGTGTGATTAAATGAAGTGTTTCAAGAATTTTAAGAACATTTCAAGAATCCGGAACATCCTGTCTAAAAAGAAAAGGAAAATGTGGGCGCAAGCGGAAAGCTACTACTGATAACATTCTAACAAGAAATTGCAAAAGAAATCTCAGACCTCCGAAAGGATTTATTAGAGTATAGTGTTGAAGTGAATGCCTCAATTGTACGCAAAAACTTCTGAGAGCTGGTCGCAAAAAAAAAAAATTCTAACTCAGAAAAAGATAGAAAAATGCTTAGCATGTGTTAAAAAATGCCGATCTTGGAATGTTAAGGACTGGAAGAAGGTAATTTATAGTGATGGAACTTATTTATTTATGCAGGGATGCAAATCAAGTGCTGTAAAACAATGAGAAGGGAAAACTCTGTTACCAGATCATATCCAACAGATTGTAAAACAAGCTTCTGAAGAGATGTTTTGGGGGGTTTTCACAACAAATGGTACTGGAAATTTAGTTTATCTTCAGAATGATGAATTCTGTTGAATACATGGAAATATTACGTAGTAAGAGTGTTCAATTCATGATAACATTCGACTGAAGAGTTCAACGGGACTTAACTCTTTGTCACAATTCGATATCACTCCAGACTTATATGCAGGAAAATAAAATACAAGTACTTGATTGGTATGAGGATTCACTATATCTAAATTCTTTTGAGAACTTATGGCGTATTCCAGGGTTTCTCAAACTGTTTGGTGCACCCCCTAGGGGAGCGCGATAACCCTGTGAGGAGGTTGAGAACATATCGAAAATAAAAGATTAAAAAATTTAATTTACTGGAACGAAGTAAAAAAATACTTTCTGGCAAAATAAAAAAATACAGATTTGCATTGATATAATTTGTATATATCATCTGGCGATATTACTTCAACAATAATAAAATATTCTATTTCAACGCTCATTAGCTATCTTTGATCATTTAACCAGATAAAATAAAGTATTTTATTTACTTTACTATAATCCCTCGATGAGAGGTTTTTATTACATTTATTTAAACCCCTAAAATACTACTTTTGCTGACCTTCGAACTTACTGATATGGTTATTTCCGTCCCTATTTTTAGGAAAGTTGTAAATAATATATTTTCTGTTGCTCATTTTCCCATGTAAAAGAGCTTTATTATATATGAATAAGCATATTGAGCACTTTGAAGGATTATTTGCCCAAGTTTTATGAGTATTCTGAAACATATAATGCATAACGAAAAACATTTTACGCAATTCTTTTTTAGAACTAATATCCATATTTTGTATTGAATACACTTTTTACAGGGAATCGGTCACGCGGTCATGAAATCGTTAATTCTGGGAAAACTGGGTTTTTTTTGTTACCAATGACCCCTTCACAGAGTATCCTTCAATATGACAGTCTCCGGGAACTAAAATGAATTTATCCCCTTCCTGGCAAACATTTTTTTACAATCTTAAGGTACTTGTTTTGACCGAGTTCCCCCGGGGCCACCACTTTCGTTCAAAAATATTTTCTATGAGTATGCTGCACTTTCCCTTATGAACAACTTTATGGTCTTGATTGTTGTGTTGTTTCGATTTATTATGGATTATAAATGTAAATGAGCAGAAAAAAAAAGAAATGTGCATCTTTGATCTCTGTTGAAAGAAGTTGAAAATGATTAAGCAAGGGAAAAACTTGCTGAAATAATGCATATTAATCATGATATCGAAAGTAAATTCGAGAAAAGCTATGAACATGAAGAAAGGAAAAGGTTCAATAGCTACTTAAGAACTCCATCATGAAAAATATCTAGCCTTAAGTGTACTACAAGATACACTTCGCCCTGTCAAAAAGACACAAGCAACAAAAAGTTCAACAGGATATTTGTCGATCATCAAAGGGCATCAAAACTACAATAACGTGAAATGTGACAGTTTGCTTGCAAATAACATTCCTGTAATGTTAGCGAGAAGTGTCTGTGATTTGTGTCCTTTATTAAGGTCACACACATTTGGAACATTTTAGTTCAGTTTTATTGTATTTTTTTCAAATTATCAAAGAAAAATTGAAAAGTCCTTGAAATTGGTAAGTATATTTTCTCTTAGTTAAATTATTCACTGAAATTGTGATTTTTATCGTAAATAGTAAAGATAATTATAAAAAAGGATTGGGGTGACTCGATCACTCCGAGCGACCATTAACGTTACTATCGAGTACACACCTGATCCCGGGCTAAAACATTTTGGAGTTTTCTCGCTTTAAATAATAAAAATAACACAATAATTCTTCATTGGAATTTTGCATTATTTTTCATTATTTAACATTAATTCTAAATGCTAATTCTATGAGGCTTAAAATTACAGTTCATTCAAAAATATTTATAATATGAGCATTCTTTTCAAAAAATCATTTTGCAATTTTGTATACATTGTCATGCACTTGGCTTTACTCTCCTTACAATCAAGCTATTATATCAAGAATAATGTATTATTTTTTTAAAAAAAAAACTCGTGTGAGGAGTGGGTACTTCAGCCAGTATAAGAACAAGTTTAATAATTATTAGTGATTTCCTTGGGCTTGTTTGCAGAACAAAGTTTTTCAAAGGAAGGCTTAATATTAGAAATTGACACTCTGAGTTCTTTTTCAATATTTAGTTGAGATCTATATTTTGCTTTCTAAGCAGCCACCTCAGAAAATCCGGGTTCCGAAAGGTAGGATGTTGAAAATGGTAATAGTATACGAAAAGCTTTTGTTTTCCGTAAAGAAAAAAATTCATCATCCACCTCTGCCCTAAATTCAAAGAGTGATTTATTACAAAATTGCGTTTTAATTTCATCACTGGCTGTGAAATCTATGAAGATTTCTTCTTCGGCTATTGAGAGTCCTTAAGTATTTTGAAATGGATCCCTAACCCATCCGTAACTTGCAATCAAATTGTATGCGTACTTGTTGATACTTTATTACCATTGAATTCTCGCTACGACTTAAAAATATATCCACGATTTTGTTTTAATCTACTGCCGTAAATACTTAATACTGTGAATTAAAACTAACGCGTAAATAGTGAAATGGACATTCAAGATAGTTTCGGTAGCACTAATCGACTCGACCAAGACTGACTGGAATTGTACGAGGTACAGCATTTTTACATGTTTTGCGCAGACTTCCGATGAGTTAAACAGACTCACGTGAACGTTCACGAGAAAGCCGGATGTGATGGATATGATAGAGAGCAACTTATAATAGATTATTTCTTTTAATGATATTTGTACTTTAAGAAATAGATGATGAAGGAAATAAATCTTTGATTAAGTATTATTTTGCAATCGGTTTCAATTTAAAAATTAGAGAAAGAAAAATGACATAATAATTAACCTATTACTAAAATATATCCTTTAAGAGTAATATATACAAAATTTAATACTTTATCTTATTAATTTGTACGGTTTATAATTAAGATCATATTGTAGGTTTAGCGTAAAAGTATATTATTTTTGCATTTAATGTATTATTATTGCATATATTATTATATTACGCTATAAAAATTAAGATTAAAAATTGGGTCGTCAGTGTTGAAAGTTTAAAAAGCACTGGCGTAATCTCAAGAATCGTTTCGCTAAGATGAATTGCACAACAACAGAACAGATGATAAAAATTGTTATATCAGTGTAGTCCTCGATGATAAAAATCAGAACATGCTGATTTAATGCCAAAACGTGTTCAATAGGTCATTTCTGCTAAAAGAGGGGGTAATACAGACATTTCTCAGTCTTCTTAAGATGTGTAATGATTAAAAGAAAAGGTTTTAGAAGAAGTCGTTTTTTTTTGTTTGTCCCAATTAATTCGATCTGTAGAGTACAACAAACGTGAAACTCCATACCACAAAGGGACTTTCGGCATCTGTATGACACAATGCATGCGTGTGCTTGTAGGCTTACATTTAAAATTCTGGAGATTACACCGGGCATTAATGTAACATCATTTCATTTTTGAAATGCATTTTGTTGAGCTTAAATTAACCTGTGTTCTTGAAAATTTAATCAATTAAGCATGTTAACTAGACAATCAATTGCAATGTTCAAATTTCATTACTTTACACTAATTTTTTCTTGGTGTTTGGATTTTTTTTCCTGACAGTGAATTATGGTGCATTAAAATACATTTTTATGGCTAAGCATCAATTCCACGCGATACGTCCGAATATGTACTCAAACTAAACATGGGACAAATCTATACGGAACTTTATCACTAACCTTCTGAGTCGTCCTTTTAGGGAAATTTAATTCCCTACCTATTTCCAATCAACTCCAAAAAGCGGACAGGATTCCTTGTTATGCAGATTAGATAAAGTATTTAAGACAAACGGAATAGTAAAGTTAGAGTTAAAAGAAGAGTTATAGTGAAGTTAAATTGAAGATTTCATCTCAGATAAAAGCTGAGCTGAGCTGAGCTGCAGTGTGGTAAATATTAGTTTTATTATTGCGAATGAAATTAAAATTAAATGTTCAGTAAGAACATAGAATATAATTCTGGGATCTCTTATCGTGGTAATCTCTGCGTGATCGTTATTTAATTGTTAATTAATTGGATCATAATTTAAGTTAATTTAAAGGATATTACTTTTAAAACCTCATAATACTAGTTAGATATATTTGTTAAAAAGTCTTTGATTCTATTTGGATAAAATAACCAAATAAAGAAAGTTGTTTAGAAAAATGGCTACTGGTTCTTACATGACTCCTATTTATTCTCGTTCTCAAAGTGAGGTCCAAGGAGACCTTCACAATGGCACCCAACGTATAAATCCCGAGAATAGAGTCGGATCCAGTTTTAGAATCATTCCGGAACAATATTTTTCGGGGTTGAGAACATAGATGATTTTTGGAGAATATTGATCATAATCTCGCTTATTATGAGATACCTGCACAACTAGCATGTGCTTACTTGAAGGGCATCTCAAAGGACGGGCACTCGACAGGTTCGAAGTTCTTGGTCATAGGGTCATTGAAGATAAGACAACAGACTACGCGCACTTAAAACAGGCATTGTCGGAACAATTCCCCGTGGTCAGAAACAGGTCGGAACTAGAAACGCGATTTTATTCCTCAACGCAAAGGCGGGATCAGCAGCCTTCGGACTTTATTTATGAATTGTTGAAAATTCATAAGGTCCTTAAGCTAGAAATGTCGGAGGAAAAATTAATTGATCACGTTGTTAGTCGATTAGAACCTCAAATTTCGGATTATGTCGAAGTTAGACATCCACGAAATACTGCCAATCTCCTACAAATCGTTGATAAATACGAAGAACGTTTTATGCATAGACAGATCAGAGGTTCGAGTGAGGGATTTAGAAGTTCAGGCCCTAATGAAGGCAATCGTTTTAATACCCGGCATAGACAAGAAAATTGGAGGAAAACGGAAATAATGAGAGATACGCCAATAATAGCCAACCACAAAGAGAATTTAATCGATTCGAAAACCAGGTTTCACAAATAATCGCAGATTCGAGGGTAGACGCCAAGGTGGACAATCGGATCAGCGATTCCACAATCAGGGCGGTCGACAAAATGGGTCGAGAAATAGTTCATTTCAAGGTCGAAATGAACGAAGTAGAAATTTAAACTTTTAAGCGATCGATGTGAATATGGAGGTAATCGATCGCGGGGTACGGAAAATCCTCCAGTTTGGGATCATCGGCCTATCAGAGTATCCTCTATAAGAATGACCCCAGTCGAATTACCGTATGTCCCTATTCTATTAAATGAAACCTTTATTACAGCACTATGGGACACGGGAGCGGAGAAATCTTTTATTTTGGAGGAGATATACCGCAACTATTTTTCACACCGACCTCGTCAAAAGACGAAAGACAGAGTCGTGACAGCACAGGAGCCCCGTGCAATCATTTGGGTCGGGTAGAGTTACAAATTAGGATCATGGAATTTCAGAAACCCTGGGTATTCCATATTCTAGATAACATGCAGTATCAGTGTATTTTGGGGATCGATTTTATGAAGGCGTCACGATTAACATTGGATTTTGATCAGAAATCCTTGATCATTCCCGATAATCTGATCAAACAATTGCCTAAAGAGGAGAAACCGGTTGATATTGATCTAACAGAATCAAAACTTGGTGACGAGCAACAGAGGCAATTAAAAGCCTTATTTAATAATTTTAAAGGGTTATTTTCCGATCAACCGGGATTAACGCATGTTCTATATCATGAGATAGATACTGGAGACAAGAGACCGGTAGTGTCGAGACCATACAGGTACGACCGGGTCAAACAAGGCATTATTTATCACATAGATAAGATGTTACGGGATGGTACAATTTGTCCTATTAATTCGCCTTATGCATCTCCAGTCATTCTAACACGAAAGAAAATGACCTTCCTCCAGATTCTCCCGAGGCGTATCGTTTCGCGATCGATTATCGAAAGTTAAATGGAATTACCAAATATCCTCGATATCCATTACCGGTGATTGATGACTTACTCACCAATATTCCTCACACCAACGTTATGTCCACTCTAGATCTCAGAAGTGGCTATTTTCAGTTGGCGATTAGTCCAAGGGACATAGAAAAAACCGCGTTTATCACTCGCAATGGCACATTTGCGTTCCTACGCATGCCTTTTGGTCTTTCTGGGGCGGCACCTAATTTCCAGCGGGCCATTGATATTATTCTTAAACCTGTTATTGGGCGTTTCGTGTTGGTCTATATGAACGATGTTATAATCACATCTCCATCGTTTAAAGACCATCTAGATCATTTAACTCAGGTTTTTACCTTATTGCGAGACGCAGGGCTAACGTTAAATAAGGAAAAATGTCACTTCGCCCGTGACAAACTCAAATATTTAGGCCTGATTATTAGTAAAGAAGGAATCGAAACTGACAATAAGAAAATTAGGGCAATTACGGAAATGAAACCTCCCAAAAATAATCGAGAAGTGTCAAAATTTTTAGGGATGACGGGTTGGTACCAAAAATTTATTCCGCGATACGCAGATATATGCGAACCATTGTACCAATTAAAGAAAAAGGGGACGAAGTTTAACTGGTCGGGAGAAGCACAGGATTCTTTTGATCAGATCAAACGCACACTAACGGAGGCACCGATTTTACAATTACCAAATTTTTCTGAACAGTTCAATTTATTCACTGATGCTAGTGGGGTCGGAATTGGTGCTGTGCTTCAACAAAATCAAAAACCTATTGCTTTCGCGTCTCGAACCCTTAATAAAGCAGAACGTAATTATACAGTTACCGAAAGAGAATGTTTGGCGGTAATATGGGCTCTAAATAAGTTTAAAACTTATTTTGGACCCCTACCTGTGAAAGTGATCACTGATCACGCAGCGTTAACAAAGTTAACCAATGGTAAGAATTTATCAAGTAGGATGATCCGATGGGCATTGAAATTGTCAGAGTTTAACATAGAATGGGAGCACAGACCTGGTGTTCAAAACGTGGTCGCAGATCTTTTATCGAGAAATCCAGTAGACAGTGTCGAGGGGTCACAAATTTCGTGCGCAGCTCTTAGAGCCTTCGCAATAAATTCACGCGAGCAATTCATTAAGGAACAAAGGGAAGATCCTGAATTAGGACATATTTATCGATACTTAGAAAACCCTGATGACGGTTCTGTTAATGCGATGGTATGCGAGAGTTGGGGTCCTAGGACTACAAGTTAATAAATGGTCTCCTCTTTTACGCGAAGTATTTTTCTACTCTGGGAGAACTAAGAGTTTATATTCCTGGTTCTCTTCGAAAAGATATAATGAAAGAATTTCATGATCTGCCACTGGCAGGACATCTCGAAAAGAGGAAGACATATCTTAAACTTCGTGACACGTGCTATTTTCCATTTATGAGAAAATATATATTTGAATATGTTTCAACCTGTGACCGGTGTCAAAAGTTTAATTATAAAAACGCGCTACCAGCTGGTCGTTTAATGCCTATAGTTTCAAAATATCCAAATGAAATTGTAACGCTAGACTTATTAGGTCCCTACCCCGCATCCCGACCCGAGAGATATAAATTCATATTAGTTATATCTGACCACTTCACTAAGTAGTGTGAGCTGAGATTCCTCTTCGTAAAGCTTCAGCCCAGGCAATAGCTAATGCTTTTTTATAACTATATAGCGCGTTACGGAGCTCCGATTTCTTTGATAAGTGATAACGGCCCCCGATTTATTTCTGACGTGTTTGAACATCTCAGTCACAGGTTGGACATCAAACATATGAAAATGGTAACGTACCGGCCACAGGCTAATCTCACGGAGAGAGTGAATAGAAATTTAGTTCAAATGATAGCTTCTTTTGTTGAAGAAAATCATGAAAACTGGGACCAATTTCTACACGAGTTCGCTTTCGCATTACGCACGGCGGTAAATGAGACAACAAATAAAACTCCGGCTGAGTTATTTTTGGGAAGAAAAATCATAACTCCGTTTAGCAAGCTCATAAATGTTACGGGGGATACGAAATATGTTGGTAGGAACATCGAAAGATTTTCGATGAGGCAAGACGAAATATGCGAAAAAAGCATAAGTCTTGGGAAAAATATTACAATCGCAGAAGGAGGGATGTTCACATCAAAGTGAACGATTTAGTTTTAATTCAAACACATTTCTTAAGTGCTGCGGGTAGAAAACAGGTTGGAAAATTTATGCCTAAGTTTGAAGGTCCCTATAGAGTTTTGGAAATAAATGGAAATAATTTAATTATTTGGAAAAGCGGGAGAAGAGTAAAGGTTAACATTGATCAGGTTCGAGTGTACCGACCTCGTCAGACAGACACGATTAGTTCGGATAGTCCGGTAGAAACTCTGTATGACGAACAAGAAATTAGTAATGGGTCGAATAGATCGAATCAAGGGCAGTTTAAAGAGCATAGGAAAACCTCTAGTCAGGAAAGTGAGGGGTGTAGATCACGGCAGGGTAACACCACACGGGAGATCCCCAGAAATAAACGAAAAATGAGTGATAAGGAATCGAAGGACCAAGTTTTAAAACGATCCAAGATATGCAGGAAGAGATCATTACAAGGGTCTGAGCACCAGGACCGGAAAAGACGCGCTCCTGAGCAAAGGCAGGGAGTCAAGAGGTCGATCCCATCCTCGATCTCGTCCAGGACTTACAAATTTGAGAGACGTACTACCTCTTCACCAGGAGTAGAGTCCATTGCAGGTCCATCAAGGTTTCCTGATCGGAGAAGGACTGCTTCGACTACAATCGGATCCCGAACGGAAGGTAGTGGACGTGATGACCAAACCCGCCAGACCAGAGCGACAACGAGAGGACGCAACAAACAAGCGGAGAAACCAGTCCGGTCAAGTCAAGCCACTACAAGGAGACCTTGCCCATACTATCTACGTAGCCGACTGAGGGCCAACGACGGAATTCCTGAGGAGCTGAGAAACATCGAAATCAACGTCATCCCTCACAGCAAAATAAGGAGAAGAAGCCTCAGTATGGAAGCGTTGGATGGAGATCCAGTACATAGGATTTAACAGACAAATACCAGGTTGTATTGTTTCTTTATCTTCGCGGTACGAACAAGTGAAGAATTTTTGCAATTGAAGCAAGTCACGGGCGGACTCTAAAATTAAGAAGACTGGCAAAAGTGGACACTGCATTGTGTGTGTTTTTTTCTATACCAGAAAAAAACAGCTTTTGTGTTAATTTTTTGTATTTTGGAGAAAACATCTGTAAATTTTGCATTTGTTTACTTCGATGTATGACTTCGCTAAGATGCGACAATTCATTTGGTTGTTTGTGTTATTTGTTTATTGTGAAATGATGATTATTGTATGATATGTATATATATGTGTATATTTTGTTTCAAATCTGGTGACTTGGAGCGCGGCGAAGTTAGATAGGATTAACCATTAACACTAACTAGCGCATAAAGTTTTTCGAATGGGAAGGCAAAGGAACCAGATATTTATTGTATATGAAATTCATGTAACAAGTGTATAAATTCATGTCTGCTTTTACCTACCACTCAAATGGACATTAATCTTTCAGGGTAGCTGACCCTGAAGTCCTCGATGTTCCAGTGCCACAGAAGAATCAATTTATTTTTATGTATAGTGTTTAAGTAAACTCTATGGGGCTGGGTTTTTATCACCACTAGGGTGGTTTTTCCCACGCCTCCGTCGCCGAATGGATAGAGTGCAGGGATTAATTGAAACTTGTGAAGTATTATGAGGTTTAGCAATTACTTATAAATCGTAATTTTGTCCTTTTTCCTTAAGGAATGAGTTTCAGTAATATACAGTTAGAATTTAAAGTCGTCGGAACTATAAGACAAAGTTAGGAATTACGTAATTTATTTTCAGGACGTATGAGTCCTTCGAATAAATCCCGTTTTCTTTTTGAGGGGGTTGTGACGAATCTATACGGAACTTTATCACTAACCTTCTGAGTCAACCTTTTTAGGGAAATTTAATTCCCTACCTATTTCCAATCAACTCCAAAAAGCGGACAGGATTCCTTGTTATATATGCAGATTAGATAAAGTATTTAAGTCAAACGGACTAGTAAAGTTAGAGCAGTAGGAGATAGAAGCAGAAAGTTATAGTGAAGTTAAATAGAAGATTTCATCTCAGATAAAAGCTGAGATGAGCTGCAGTGTGGTAAATATTAGTTTTATTATTGCAAATGAAATTAAAATTAAATGTTCAGTAAGAACATAGAATATAATTCTGGGATCTCTTATCGTGGTAATCTCTGCGTGATCGTTATTTAATTGTTAATTAATTGGATCATTAATTAAGTTAATTTAAAGAATATTACTTTTAAAACCTCATAATACTAGTTAGATATATTTGTTAAAAAGTCTTTGATTCTATTTGGATAAGATAACCAAATAAAGAAAGTTGTTTATAAAAATGGCTACTGGTTCTTACATGACTCCTATTTATTCTCGTTCTCAAAGTGAGGTCCAAGGAGACCTTCACAAGCAGGAAGCGGGGAGGGAATAATCTAGTTGTGTAGTCCTCATTCAAAATACGAATTGAAAATCTGGTAACTCTGGGTAACGTAAGTCGAAGTATCACTATGACAGGTTTGAAGAAAATTGATGCTTAGAACTCAAAACATTGATGTTTCAAAAACTAAACAGAGAGAAATAAGAACTTAAGAAAATATTAGCAAACAAAAATTTTGTTTGAAACTTAAACTGAATCAATAACACAGTCTTAATATTTTTTAGCAAAAGAAGCAAGAAAAACTATCTGAAATATATTTTCAAAGGAAAAATTGTGTTTTATATAACAAAATGGATTAAGTTCATCAGACTTAAATTTAAAAATGAAGCATCTAGAGTTAAATACATAACACATTTAAAAGCAAAAACTAGGAATCTGTGATTCTCTCTTCTTGTTACTATTGAGAGATTTTTTTAGAATGCTTCATATATAGCTTCTTAAAATTAAAAATTGTTAAAAAATGATAAAGAAAAAAATATATCAATAAAAATACATGAAAAAAAGCCTTAATGGGGTATAATGGTAATATTACATAATCCATCAATATTTAGGATTAATTTTAAAACCCCTGACGGAATAATATTTATATTTCTTATACGGCATATCAAAGTTTTTTTAAGTTTCTCTCTTCGTATCTTTTATTACAATCAGCTATTAAAATTTTTAAGGTGAATTAATCATGATTTACAAAGATTCGTATTATGTTTTCATATAATGTTAAGAACCTAATAAATTTCAAAACTAAATGAATAATTTATTTCAATAAATAAGAATTTTTTTAATCGATGTGCTACTTCATTTTGATTTATTTATCGTGAAATTACCACAAATCATAAGATTAGCAGTATGCAAACATTTAGGCAGAAGCATCTTTATCGTGTAAGAAAAATATAAACGAGTCGTGCGTTGCCAGGGCTTCCATTTGTTTCCAAGTAAATCACATGAAATGTCTTCTGATGTCCTTATGATTACACGATGGAAATTAACAGACTTTTTGAAAGCGGAATGCTGATTGAAGTTGGAAGCAGTTTCGTAAATTGGAAGCAAATTCGATCTTCAGTGATAATAGTATATAGATAATATATAATTTCATACATTTCAACGTGTAGACCCGCAGCATGATGATCTAGAGCAGGGGTGTTCAACACGCAGCCCGCGGGCCGTATATGGCCCACCAGTACGTAAGTTGCGGCCCACCGACTATTTTTTTAAAAAAATTTTAATATCCTATTTTTAAAGTTATTTTCATTTTGAAATTTATTTTAGGGGAAATTTATACATATGTATATATCTACATTGTATTTGCCTGTTACCTGTTCTTGTTTTAAAATAAATCCTTTTTGATAATAGAAATGTCCTTTAGATTAAAATAGATTTATATTTTATCAAGCAGTTACATTTGATTTTACTATAGTAAATAATTTTTTTGATAAATTTCGAATTGCATTACGCATATCCTTTACTTTGAATGGTACATGATTCTCTGTGTGTGCGACTTTCGTTTCTTCTCCTTTTCTGTTTGGAGTGCCCAAAAACCAAGAGGCAATCAGAGATGTTTTTTTAAAATTTAATAAAAAAATATTCAGGAGGGTTAAGACAAAAGACAATGTATACTTGATCGTTTGCGAAAGACAGCACTATCGAATTTCAACAATGAGTAACGAATGATCATTTCAAAAGAAACAACGTAATTTTCAAGAAAATGGCAACTGTAATATTTTAAACATTATTTGATCATTGCATTATTAAATTATGTAAACATTATTATATTATCTATGTCTGTATACATGAAAAATAATGAAAACAGTAATAATAATTCATTCTGTTTTAAATTTTCACTCCAATAAATGCTTTTGTTTGGTTCCAAATCTGATATAAAGGTACATATTTTATGTGCAGCCCGCGGGATTATAATGTTTTTCCGAAGTGGCCCGCAAGGTCATTTGTGTTGCACACCCCTGATCTAGAGCAACAAAGTCTGTGTAGAAAAGTCAGTGCTTTCAAACAAACAACTCTGCATCAAATAACAACAAAAATCAATGTGGGACGCTTAAGAGACGTATCCAGGAGATTTACGATATTTATTGCTAATGGGTTTAATGGAAGCAGAAGACCATGTAGAGTTTTACAAACAGGACGTCATCAAATGCAATGCTTCTTCTGGGCGTAGGGACATAACGCTGAGACACTAGATGACTGGTAAAACCTTGCTTCGACATATAAGTCACGATTTTTGTAGATAAAAGTTCATTATAGGGTTAAAGTGTTCAACAGATCCCTCAATTCCAAGGGCATAAGATGTTAACAAGAGCTTGTACAATATATATATATATATATATATATATATATATATATATATATATATATATATATATATATATATATATATATATATATATATTAATATACAGGGTGATTATAAAGAAACTTTGCCAACATCTGCACTTCTAGCGCCTGTTCTATTTAACCGATCAAGATGATATTTCAAATATAGTTCTTTTGAGATATGCGCTCGAGATTCTGTGAATGGCAACAAAGTGGCGCTCGCGGTTACGGTTATAGTGACAGAAACTCGAAATTTTCGAATGGCAACGCCTACGTTTTACCATCGCAAAATGTTCAGCACATGCGAAAACCCTAAATAGCGTTGAAACGGCACCGATATGTCCGAAAACCGACGTGTTATACACATACAAACAGTTCTTCAAGGCGCACGGAGGAATAACGCATACGACAGAGACAAGACACTGCTCAATGATGAGAACACATAGAGAAAAAAAATCTGTATTAATTTCAAACATTTTCCACATGAGTGCCATCACAGGCAATTACGCATTGCATGCGGGAGACGGTGGACAATATCGCTGCACGCAACATGGCACGAGGGATGTTTCCAATCTCACGCCGTATAGAATCCTTTAAGTCCGACAATGTTTGAGGAGTGCACAGATAAACTGTGGATTTGAGATAGCCCCAAAACCAGAAATCCATAGGCGTCAGATCTG